>JAKLMF010000025.1:0-31190 GCA_022813555.1 Botryosphaeria agaves | reverse complement strand
ATATCGAGTTGACGAGCAACATGCAAGCTGACGGGTCTGATGTCCATGCTCGAGCACAGCGACGTAAACGGGAGAAGCTGAGACGCAGGTCTGCATCACCGAAGGCGCCGCCCGGTGGCAGCTACCGTATACCACAACAAGGCCAACTGCAGATCGTAATCAAGAACCCTAACAAAACTGCGGTGAAACTCGTCCTAGTACCCTACGACCTCACTGACATGGAGCCTGGTACCAAGACATTCATCCGCCAGCGTAGTTACTCCGCGGGACCGATCATCGACATGCCATTGACCTCGCGCAGAAACTTTGGTACAGACCGGCCTGAGGCATCACTTTCAGCCTCGGATGATCCAAAAGACCGTCCCGTGCTGCGCTATCTCATACACCTGCATATCTGCTGTCCTTCTAAAGGACGCTACTTCCTCTACAAGTCTATCAGGGTGGTCTTCGCGAACCGTGTTCCGGACGGCAAAGAGAAGTTGAGAAACGAGGTGCAACTGCCGGAACCGCGGTATAGCGCCTACAAGCCCAGTAGGGATCCCAACGTTGGAGCCGTCCCGCAGTCGAGCATGGCCACAACTTTGGTTACGGATGGTGTTTTCAGGCGGCGCAGTGCCGCTCTCACGTTTAGTCAGGACGGGCTGGATGCAGTTGACGGACTGTCGGGACACCACTCCTCCTCCGCGATGGACTTTTCCTACGGAAACAACTACAGACTGCCCGCCATCCCGCCGATCCCGTTCAACATCTCCAAGCTCGCAACGGTCGAGTCGCGTCCGGCAAGCAGGGCGGAGCGCATGGATATCAGCAGTCCTAGCAGCAGGACGAATACGCAGAGCCCCCTTGAGCCTCGGTCACCGACCTCTCCGATGTCTGGCGTAGCAACGAAGTCTTCTGATCACAGCGGAGCGAGCAGCTACGATAAGCTGAGTCGAGGCGACGTCGGATTCGGTGGGTTTGCCCATAGTGCCCTGCCTGGTGCAGGGCTGCTTGCACAAAGGTTGCGGGGGTTGGATGCGCAGCTTGAATCCGCAGACAGGAACGGGACCATTTGAGCCTAGTTTTGAGGAACTTCGATTGGGATAGATTAGCGTTGATGGTACGGGACTGTCTGCTAGGTTTTATGTATAGGTGTTGGTGTTTGGTGGGGGCTATGGGCACGGTATGGTATGGCGGAGGGCGCACTTGGGAATATTGGGAAACATGTTTAGAACAAGGTCTCTGGCATTGGTATCTGTTACACAGTTGCTGATGGTGTATAGTAATCATCTCGTCGGCAATGGCTAAATCACAATAATCCCTATCCACGCTCCTATAAGTCTCTACATTTGATCTATTTTAGATGTGTTCATCGTGGTCGTGTAAACGGCCACGCGCACGATATCTGTGAAAAGCTTACCTAGCTCTCCGCAGTGAATGCTGCAAGAGTTCTTTTGTGTTGCCGTTAGACTGCTCAAGCTAAGCCACACAATCTTTACCTCAGCTGGTCTCAAAGATTATCCGGCTATTTTCGACTGTTTTTGTGGATTGTCGCCAGGCCGTTCGGTCAAGAGCATTGTCAATTCCATAACATTCTAAGGTTTCCACTCCTAGTGACTCATGCTACGGAGTTCTTCGAGTGAAGAGAGATTCCAGAACTCTAGTTGTTGCACCTCTGTATTTGGGTCACACCCTCTACTAATCGTCCATCATTCACGCATTCTGCGGGCGCCTAGAAGCAACACTAACACCTAGTAAAGCCACAACACATTCACCGACCGGCTCGAGTATTTAATGGTTTCTTCAATTGCACTTCCTTTCTTCCAACCCCGCGAACTCACTCGAAGAATCCACCTCTACCATCCCGTTCCAATGTTGGCAGCTCTTAAACACCGCTTCATGCCCGAATCGCTGCGCTCCTACTCATTCAGCGAACCCATCACGACTAGTTCAATAAACCGCAAGCATGTCATAACACCAGTATCACCCATATGCTGGATATGGACATGGGCGGCTCGCTTCCCGAACGGTCGTACCCGCAAGCACATCACCGGCACTACCAGTACCTCGCATACAGCCAGGCCTTGTGGACCCGCTTCCTGACGTGGCACAACAACTCCCAACTTTCACAGCACCCACACCCGCATCGCAGGGCCCTACAAGATCCATCTATCGCGATGATGTCAATATACGTGCCCCTTGGGCACGGCAGCCATCCCCAGAGAACCCACTCCAGGGTGCGGCACAGCCATCAGTTCTAATCTTCACAGCATTGACACATTCACCGCAGCGCGTTACAACACCTGTTGTTGGGGAAGTTCCTTTCACTCACAACATAGTCGCCACTTGGGCACCGCCGTCATTCCGAACCATTGGAAGAGGACCGCGATCATACCCAGATACCACAGGAGCGCCGCCTAACACTACAAGATCACCTCGCGGTTCATCGGTCAATGAGCAGCTCGTAGATCGGTGGCTACGACCACCACCAACTAGTCCAAGTAGACACCCGGGATATCCCATGATCAACGCTAGTCATGTGATACCTACAAGGTCACCAGCACCTCCACCAGAGCCAGTACCGCATACAGCCGCCACCCTTCTTCCGTCGAAATGGAAGACTTCGGAAGGAGTCTATTGGTGGAGAAGCAGCTGTGAAGTTTGCTCGATGGGTGATCCATGTGTCCTTCATCGTTTCAGAGGAGCCAATTTGCTTCCGCAAAATCCGCCAACTTTGTACAGAGTATGTTCATGTGTCTTGAAGTGAAAAGCCATGTGTATGCTAACCTTTCCAGCTCGATGCTGATGAGTTTCAACAGCGTGCAGAGAGTTACAAGGAGTTCCTACACGAACTAACAGAGAAGGCGAAGGACTTAGCCGTCGGAGAACCGTATCAATCGCATCCACCCTGGCGAACCTACGAAGCGCAGTTCTATCGTCGTATACTCAGGCTGCCCCCTGAGCTGCAAGTCATGGTGCTGAGTTGGGTCGCACCGCCTGTACTTCGCAATCTTCGCAATGCGTCGTCGCGCATCCGTGAGCTGTACAATGCTCACGAGCCTATTATCTACCGGCAAATCACCCAGCAGCAGTTCTCGGAAGAATCGAAACTTATCACGCTCGCGCCGCGTCAATACACTACCTGTCCTGACGGTCTGCTCTGGCCAAAACTCACATCCAACGAATATCTCATGTTACTGGCAGGCCTCAGTCGGGCCACTCGGCTCATAGCTGTTTTCCTTCAGGAGAAGTTCAGTCTAGTGAAGGCGGAGCTCGGGAAGTATTACAACGTTGTCCTGACCTTATGGTTATTCCTCGCCACAACTTCAGTATGCCGCGATCCGAACCAAGAAATTTGGAACTACTTCGCATCACTATCTGAACAGCAGCGGAGAAGCATCTGGGCTCTGATCGAACACATGGCTCACAGATTGCTGTGCCAATATCCTATCCAATTTCCCGCTGGCACACCGGAGAGAATCAAGGATGAGATTAGAGCTTCGCACGTTCCCTTATATCTGGCGAGGCTGCTCACTCTAGAATATCTCAAGGCAGGGATGATCGAACTAAGTAACCGGCGCACCTTGGAATCAAACCCCGATGTTGCTGCCGTGTTCACCAACAGCGGCCCCTTCTGGTAAGTTCATTCACTATAAGGTCAAGATATCAGATATCCCTTCGTTCGATGCAAACTTGTCACTCCATGTACTATATGACACCATATTGCTACCTGAACTACTAGGTCGCATCCCGAGCAGCCCAGCTACGTGCACAACCAACCCCTCGCGCTCGACCCACGAACCCACAGCATCCAGTTTACAGGCAGCCGCGGCCAAGGTTCCATCATGATCCGCTATCCAAAATTGTAAGTCCATCACAACCCCCCCTCTTCCACCCCCGCTTTGCCCCTTCTCCTCAATAGCCTGCAAGCTAACATCGTCCAGCGACAGGTGGTGTGCCCTCGCCCACGCCCTCCAAATGCCCCCTGGAACGCCCCTCCAACACAACACCCACGTTCAAGCACACCCGCCCCACCACGCCAGCGGCGTCTTCCGCCGGCGCCAGTACTGGCACTACTCATCCTGGCACGGCGAACACCTGGGCATCAAGGCGATGTTCTCCGAGTACGAGAAGCTGGCCACGGCGGCTGACAAGGCGCGGAAGTTGGAGAGGGAGCAGGAGAGGTTGGCGAGTGAGAAAGCGAAGTGGAGGATGGAGAGGATTGAGAGGGAGGAGATGGAGAAGAGGGAGAGGATGGAGATGGAGGCGGAGGAAAGGAGGCAGAGGGTGCTGTTTGCGCTGAGACGGCTGGATAGGGGGATGGGGATGGGGGTTGTGGAGGGGTTTCGGAGGGAGATGGAGTGGGAGGGGAGGCAATGGTGGACGCCTACGGAGGATGGGAACTAGGGGGTCGGCGAGGGTGGGAGGGGGCTTTGTACTTGTGGTCTAGGGGGTTGGCAATGCTTCTCTTGTAGTTGATGCGCGCACAGAAGGTGCAGGATCCAGGAACATCTTGTATAAGGGGCGACTTCAAGCTGAAAGAGGCTCACGAGGAAGATAAAGAACACAAGTTGCGCGCGACTCTGGTAGATAGCGTGGTGAGCACAAAGGTTTTCGTTCCAGATGAGCTACCATAAAGTATCCATCTTACGCAACCTCAACTGCATCTAGCAAGACATACACGGATTCTCGGAGCAAAGAAGGTGTACTCTCACCTTTTGTCAAAGTGTCAATCCTACTCACTTTACGCTGTCATCTACAACCAGCCATGAGTTGTGTCTCCGCAGCGTTACCAGTGCAATCAATCTTAACCTCTTCCAACTTATGCACGCACTGCTTATGAAACATCACTGAAGCAATTTGCCTATTATTTACAGCTCCTTTAGTCCACCTCTCTTATTCAAGAGCCACTGCCAAGTTATGTCAACGGCTTGCCTATAACCCAAGTAAGAAAAGCATCCTCACCATTATTCAACTACCGAAAGCAACGGCCATTTTGAAAAACACTGGCGTCTTAGTCTTGACTCTCAACCCTGCCATACACCAGATCCGGCCTTAGCAACACACTGGTCACCACTGAGAGCTGCGTGTGTTTTGTCGAACGCAGATGGCACACCAAGCGTCGAGACGTGGATGCGCATATACTTTTGTCTAGGAAAAAACCCCAAGACCGATCTTAATAAAGCCAAAGTGCGTGTTTTGCACACCCTCTCACCTCCACCTACCTTCAAAGACATGTGCCGTGAATTCCTGCTCCTAAAACTCCCAGGACACCATCTAGAGTAGTTTCAGTCCGAAGTCGTACTCATGAGAGCACTGCCTGCTCGAGAAGCGGTCGACCTGTCAGAAGTTGAAGCCAGACAGATTTGGACATCGACCATGGATAGAGGCACGGATTACTTGAAGTTCATTGGCCTCTATCAGAAACTGATTATCGGCCGTGTTCGTACTGGGGAAGAATGGATAGCATGTCGAGATTTTGGGATATGCAACGTAATTCAGACCGACAGACATCTATTCTGAGAGTGTACAGCGGCTAAAGGGGTCTGGAACCTTGTTAAACAACAATTGAAAGACACAATAAGGGCGGAAATGGACTTTCCGGATAAGTGGTCTAAGTTACTATTCTCTGGCCTCACACACAAGAGGGGAGTTCAGTAGACGCATACCAACAAGAAGATGGTGGATCATGTCTAGTGAGGCGCTCTGGTCACTTTGGGTCTATCGCTGTGAATGGTCCTTTAGTGAGATCAGATATGTACCATTAGCAGGCGCGCTGGGAAAACATCGCAAGAAACTCTTTACACGTATCCAAATTGCCACGACTCCTCGAACGGACGGGACCAGAATACAGCTCATAAAAAGCCCAAGCAAAATTCTAGTTCTGCGACGGACGTTTTGTTCTCCTACAAGCCGACATGATCAAACAAGAACACACTCCAAACTATGCGGAGCAACCACCTGCCGGACGTAATAAGCTTTCCATCACCCGTGGTGGACATCCACTCGGGAATACGCAGCGAAAACTTCAAGAACACCGAAGATGGGTTGACTGTTACGTCTAACATTCCTGTGGAAACTAGAATCCGCCACAGATGACGATTGTTCCGTGATGCGAAACTCGGACGTGTGAGCTGTACTAGGCACTGACCTTTCTTCAGCATGCTCGGATTCGAGCTCAAGCGTAGACTGTAGGGCGTCCTCTAAGCTCGCGCGCTCCAGCACGGCCCGCTGGGCGAGATCGTCTACGGCGAGATCAGAGCTGGCGGCGTCCTCCCGCGCCTACGGGGGGATCCAAAATTCGCCCGCCTTGGTCGGGAATTGATCTGGGCGCGCCAAATGTGCTCCGGTTTGATGAACCAGTCCTTCGCTGACCACGCTACACCACCCATGATGTCGTTTGACTGGCTAATATCAGCGATCTTGGGACGACATTTACTCCATTGCTTGACCACCTCAGCCTATTTTAGCGGACGACCGGTCTTCTTAGCGGATTCGGCGTCGTCTGCGGTAGGAGGCTCCGGGTCGAATATCGTTGGCCAATATAGGTTGACCGGCTCGCGGGCGTGTGCTTAGGTCTTGCGTTGGTAGTCCTCCGCACTGTCCGGCGTGAAGCCAGATATACCAGTAGAGGGCCTAGTAGCGTCGGACTCGGTGCTCGTGCTGGTGATGGTCTTGACGGCAGTCCGACCAGTCTTAGGGTTAGGCTTACTATCGAGCCAGGCGGGAGGTTGGGCAGAGAGAAACCGGAGGAGCATTGGCTCTGTGTCCATGTTCTTCGGCAGTCCCTTTGATGAGACTGGAACCCCAGTTCTTTAATTGTCTCCGGTTATTAAAAGTGGACCAGGAATACTGCAGTAGGATCCAGTGCTTGTATGGATATCCAGACACCGCCATTGACTTCCAGATTTCGTAGAATTGGTCTTGGAGCCCATGGTGGAGAGTCTCGCGCGGAGCTGCGTTGTCAGCACCCAGGCACGACGAAGGCCTTTGAGGCTGTACGCGTCCATGAAGACAGTCGTGAGCGCATAAATGAATGGGGCATCGAACCTCTTCCCCTTCCTCATCTTCTTTGCGAGCTGCGCCCACGGGATCTCGTCGAACACTTCCTCAATGGACATAGGCTGGCCATTCTCGTCCGACAGAAGCTGTACGGGCTGCACGGCCACTTCGAAGTCGTATTCCTTCTCGTCGGCGTATATCTCATTCTGCTTCGCCCTCCTCATCCTATCTTCGCCCTTCTCGGTCTTCGGCTTCTTCGGGTCGTAGTCCTCGTCGCCAAATATACATCAATTGATCTCTATCCTTGGGGTCTTGGCCCCTGCACGAGCCGCCAGAGGCAACGATTGCTATGCCAGAATGCTATCGCTTTTGTAGACAGATGGTGGGTCACTGTTGAGTGCTGTTGATCTCACACAACATAAAAGGCCGTCGGTAAGACGGTGCACGCAGCGGCAGTCTTTGGGTGGGATTCTGGAACATGACGGAATCTTTTGGACAACTCGGCGCTGTCATCGCCGATGATGATGGTGAAAGGGAAGATTTTCTTAGTTGACATAATGAAGCATGATGTTTGTAGTATTGACACGCAGTAAAATGCATAAGACATTCAAGAATCACATCGGGCGAAGATCTCTCGCGTTTAAGAGTTCCTGAAACAACGTCTCACCTCAGCCTTGGTACCAAGCCAAACACAGATACTATTCAAAGTCCACGTGACACGAAGACGACCAACATCTTGACGTTCTCCATCACATCCAATCCTTTTTCGACAACTTAACAGCCTCAAAGGGACCCCCAGCAATCGACACCCTCCCCAGCTTATCGCCGTGAATCTTCTCTCCCGCCATAACTGTAAACCTCTTGTTATGCGCCGGCGTCTCCAGATCAAAACCCCCCAGATGCCCCCACGCCCCCTCCATCTCCTCACGGTGCTTACTCTTCGGCTTCCCCTCCTTAATCCTCAGCTTCTCAAAGAATACATACGCCGCATAGAACACCGCGCTAGTCGCCCCAGCATCCGGCCCCTTCTTCCCGCGAAAACTCTGCAGCTGCGGCGACCGCAGCGTCTTCGGCGCTCTCTCCATGTCATAGAACTGCGCGTGCAGGTCCTTCAGGAACGCTGCTTGTGTGACGCCGGGTTTCTTGAGGTAGGCGTTGATCTTGCGCCGGATCTCGTCGCAGGTGTCGTAGACCTCTACGCTGTCGGTGTGTTCCCCGTCGAGGTGGATGGCTGAGAGGTCGACTGAGGCGTCTTTGGTCTTTTGCTTCTTGGGCGCGGGAACGCCGGCGAGCTCGCGCTTTTTGAAGGACTTGTAGGCGGAGGGGTAGATGACGCTGTCGATGCCGGCGGTGGGGCCGTTCTTGCGCATGAAGGTGGTGCAGGGGCTGTGGTTTTCTTTGATGGCGTCGAGGAGTTGAGTCACGGTCATCGCGCCGGATGTCGATGAGGTTGTTGATTTTGCGCCGGACTTGATCGCAGTCCTCGTCGATCTCGAGAGCGTCGTCATCTTCATCCGGAAGATGTATTGAGGAGAGATCGATGTCCTCCTGTGGGCCACTCTTGCGCTTGCTACCGGGCTTGGGGTCGGCTTCCCAATTCTTCGCGGCTGCATCTGCGCCAGTGGAACTCGTGTCGGCACGCTTCTCAGCCGGCGCTGGTGCGGCAGACTGACCCTGTCAGTGTGAGTGGAAAGACGAGCAGACCTCCAAAAACTACACTCATGGTGGTGGCTGTAATCGTAGTTCAAGATGAGATGTGCTCTCTGCTGGGAACCATGCTCGTAGATGCTCAATTCGATTATTGAAGGGATTGACTTACAGTTTGCGGCTCACTCACCGATGCAGTCTTCTTGGTTGGAGGATCTTTTCTTGCTGTCTTGAACTTCGCCGTTATTATGATCACCTCACAGGTGGAGAGAGATAGCCTGAGGCAGGTGTCAAGGGATGTTTTGCAGAGAAGTGCCTAGAGGAATATCTAGAGGAATTTTTGAGGGATCGATAGTATGAACGTAAGCGGAGATAAACGCGCTCGCACAACAAAAGTTGAGGTCTCAATTATTGGATTATAAGGCGTTCTAACTATGGTTCTCTCACACACTACACGCTCAGAAGCAATACGCGTAAAGCAATTAGCACTCGAACAACAGACTGCAAAAGACTATGCTGTGGAAAGATGGGTTTTAGACTATAGGCGGTGAGCAGGTAATGCGCTTGACAGGAGATGTTTTTAGCAGATATATAGGCACAGAACTGGAGATCTTTGTTTGTGATGGTAGCATAGTCGATAACATGGAGACAGGTTGAACTTGGTACCCTACACAGTCCGCAAAGTGGTTACGTCACCTGGCTTGGTTACATCGTCGCGTGCTAACGTGATGGCGTGCTGGATAACAGTTCTGTAGTCTGGTCTAGACACACGACAGCACCCTTCTACATCGAATCGCTTGCATTGTACTGCAAGCCATCCACTGCTGTACACAAGAGGAGGGCTGAGAACAGTTTCCCAGACTGACTGTCGACAATAGGCGCGTCCAGTCGCCTAGCGGCGGCTAGGCCGAATCGGTGATAGCAAGATCTCGCAAGTCGATATCTTGAGATCTTCGAAAAGAGAGAGGCAAGTGAGAGCCGTGACTGCGTCAACAACAAGGAAAACAATTTCATCGTTCGCTCACTTGCGTGCCCACCCGCTCTCCAAGGACTTCCACTCGTTCTCGGTGTTATCGTCCTCAGTATGCTTCTACAAAACTCTTGTCCTGCTCCCTCTCGCTCCTTCTTTTGCTATCAACTTGCACGCTGCGCAACAATCACGCACCGGGCACCACATCTTCACAGACCTTGAAGATTAATAAGAACTGTCTTTACGAGAGATACCGAACATGAACCCGGCCCAGCTTCTGAACCCGAAGGCGTTTCGCAAATCAAATGGTACCTCGCCTGACTCATCTCCTTCTGCGTTTCACCTTTCTCAACCTTCTATTTCGTCATCAGAATCTCAATCTCAGAATGACTCTCAGTCAGACATTTCTCTCTTAAACAACTCTTCTCCAACCCTCATGTCCGATAAATCAGATTCAACTTTGTCCAGAGGGCCATCTCTGACCTTTGAAGGCGATGCAAACTCGAAGAAAGCAAAGAGTATCAATAACGGTACCTCCACGCCATCGTTACCGAGGTTTGACCCAAGGGCGCTTCTGAACCCGAAAGCTGCGGCCAAGCGATCACGAGAAGACGATCATGTGCCCGCTCAGTCAGCCAACAGCGCGGAAGCTACAGCAGATGCAGTGCCATCAGGCATGGGTTCGATGATCGAGCGCATGCACAAGCTCGACCGACGTGAAGACCAGCCTCAGAAGCGGCGCAAGCAGGAACCGGAAGCCAGTCAAGATGAGCAGAAGGCGACCTTTGCAGGTGGCGGTAAGGGCACCGTCCTGGGCGCGTACGTCAAAGAAAAGATAGAAGAAGGCAAGAAAGAGGCAGCCACCGCTACTAGCGTTGTCGACTTGACAGGAGGTGAGTGCTTTCTTCTCCATGCTGTGTAATCAGGCTAATGAATGTTTAGGAGACGATGACGATGACGATGTGATCTTCGTACACGACTCCGGCGATCGAGAAGTTTGTCTGGGAAGGATTGATGGAGCTGCAGTCTATGCGTATCAAATTCCCTCTCCGAGGATCGGTGGATTTCAGGGGAGCGCGACACAGTGGCCGATCATGAAGCTCGGGTTATTGAGGCCACCAGGCAACTCCAAGGATACTATCATTCATGTGATTGACCCAGCTGGGAAACAGTTTGGTCGTTTGGACCTGAGAACTGCCTCAGCGCTGGCTCCTCTGATGGACACCAGCAAAACCAACAAGATGCGTCTACAAGCAAGGTTGGAGCCGCGCAAACGGCAGAATACAGAAATGGTTGGTCAACCAACTTCTGGCGCTTACGCCGTGAACCTCAACATCTACGCGCCTAAAAAGATGGTGCCTGGTATAGGCAAGTTTCTCAGCCAGAAGAACGTCTGGTTGCGAGACCCTACTATGTTTGTTGAACGTGGTATCGACGTTCTTAATCCGCATGCACCAAAGGCTCCCCCACCTGTGATTGCTAGTACCTCGAACGGCTATACCCCAAGCACAGGATACGTCACTCGTACGGTTGAGGAGATTCGTAGTGACGTCCTTGGGATGTTTGACTCCCTCACCAAGTCTGAAGATATTCCAGAGAAGGAGCAGCCCTCAAGCATACGGACAGAGTTGCTCGCGCATCAAAAGCAGGGCCTGTACTTCATGACAGAGCGAGAGCGAGACCGAGATGTGCAGGAAGATGACAGCGACAAGAACTCGCTCTGGAGGCTGAAGCTCCGTCCGAACGGCCAGCGCATGTACTACAACGTCATCACTGGCAACGAATCAGCTACAAAGCCACCGCCTGTGCTTGGCGGAATCCTAGCGGATATGATGGGGCTGGGGAAGACTCTCAGCATCCTATCACTCATCATGGATACACTCGGAGACGCATCAGCTTTCTCCAAGAAGCCACCACAGCGACTTAACGGTCGACCTGCGCTGCAGAACTCGAAGGCAACCCTGCTTGTGTGTCCTGTGAGCACAGTTGCTAACTGGGAAGAGCAAATCAACACCCACATCAAGCCCGGAGCGATCAAGTACTACATCTATCATGGGCCGAACAGGACAAAGCACGTGAAGCAGCTTGCCGAGTATGATCTGGTTGTCACCACATTCAGCATTATCGCATACGAGTATGACAAGAGCAGAACGAAGCCCCTTGAACAAATCAACTGGTTCCGGATCGTTCTGGATGAAGCACATCAGATACGTGAGCAGTCCACACGACAGTCGCAAGCAGCATGCGCTCTATCGGCACAGCGCCGTTGGGCCGTGACTGGCACGCCAGTGCAAAACCGCCTTGACGATCTGGGCGCACTCATCAAGTTCCTGAGGATATCGCCATTTGACCAGAAAGGTGGCTTTGCTCAGTATGTGCTGGCGCCTTTCAAGGCTGCGGATCCTGAGATACTGCCAAAGCTCCGTCTCCTCGTCGACAGTATCACTCTACGGCGTCTGAAAGACAGGATCGATCTTCCTCCCCGCCACGAATTGATCGTGAGGTTGGACTTCTCCGACACGGAGCGCATATTGTACGAGTGGTTCGCGAAAGACTCGGCCAACAAGGTCAAGGCAGTGACGGCGCAGCAGAAGTCATGTCTAGGCGGTAGGGTGTATGCGCACATTCTTCGTGCCATTCTCCGGCTACGTTTGATATGTGCTCACGGCCAGGAGCTGCTGAGCGACGATGATTTGAAGATGACCGAGGGGCTCAGTTACAGCAATGCCATTGACCTCGGAGATGAGGACGAGGATGAGAAGCCAGCTCTCACACAGAAGCAAGCGTACGATATGCTGCACTTGTTGCAAGAGAGTGACAGCGACAAATGTTGGATCTGCACCAAAAAGATTGGGCAAAAGGACGCAGATGACCTCTCAGACGACGAGCTCCAAGAAAACAAGAAGGACACCACACTCGGCTATATGACGCCCTGCTACCAAGTCATCTGTCCCAGCTGCTTCGACGGCTTCATGGCCCAAGTGCTCTCCAAAGCCACCTCGGACAACTACGTCAACTGCCCCCTCTGCGACCAATACGTCCGCGTCTCCTTCTACGAGCTCAAGCAAAGCGAACTCGACGCCGACGAGCAAGCCCGCGCCAAACTCCGCAGCGATCCCAAGTACGCGAAGCAGATGAGCCGCTACAGCGGCCCGCACACCAAAACGAAAGCGCTGCTGGACTCGTTGAGGGAAAGCCAAGTCTGGAGTGAGGCGCACCCGACCGAGCCGCCGATCAAGAGCGTCATCTTCTCGGGCTGGACGAGCCACCTAGACCTCATCCAGCTCGCACTGGACGAGCACGGCTTCCCCTACACCCGCCTCGACGGCCGCATGTCGCGCCCCGCGCGCAGCAAAGCCCTCGCCACCTTCCGCGACGACCCCCGCGTCCCCATCATCCTCGTCTCCATCGGCGCCGGCGGGCTCGGGCTCAACCTGACCACCGCGTCCAAGGTGTACGTGATGGAGCCGCAGTTCAACCCGGCGGCGGAGGCGCAGGCGGTGGATCGCGTGCACCGATTGGGGCAGAAGAGGGAGGTTACCATCACGAGGTTTATTATGGGGGGCAGCTTTGAGGAGAAGATGTTGGAGTTGCAGAGGAAGAAGAAGGAGTTGGCGGATCTGAGTTTGAATCGGGAGTTGAAGCTGGATAAGGAGGAGGCGGCGAAGAGGAAGTTGCAGGAGTTGAGGGATTTGTTTCGGTGAGGAGGGGTAGTGGGAGATTTGCTCGGCTTCGTGGCGTTCTTCTTGGTCAAGGAACTATGGGAGAGCTATATGTGCCGCGAGGAGCTGCGGTCGTCTAGTTTCGTCGACGGCGTTGTTGAGGTGGCAATGTTTGGTTTAAAGCATTTTGGAACCGGTCGGATGGCCTACTGCATACTCATACCAGGCATAGCATAGGACAGTATGGCGGTTGCAGCATCGTGGAAGGAGTCTGACTGGCATGGTGGCATTGGCTCAAGCAGTTTGGGGCCTTGATGAGGGCTTTTCTGGCCTACACAGCATATTCTAGATAACCATATCAAACTTCTAGAACAACGACTTTGCTAGCTTTATGAGATGCATCATCTTTCTGATTGGTGCTCTTCCTCAGTGTATCTCAGCCGTCACGTAGTCCTAATAGTCTCGGTTGTGCGCGAACAAGAGCAAATATCTAGGCATTTATCGATCGCATGGAAAGAAGGTTAAACTGACAAGCCATGCGGACTGCAAATGGTGCGATTTGATGGGTACGCGACATCCTACACATCCAACTCCAATGGTGTTGTAAGCCCCCCAAATGCTATCCAAAAGCCACCCATCCAGATTTACAAGAAGATCAAACTCGAGAGTTCTGTTCTCTCAACCCTTCTCATCCTCATCCCGCGCACTCACTATCTCATCTTCCCTCAACCCCCGCCCCTCCCCTTCCCTACCGCCAGCTCCCCGCACTTCCACCCCTTCCCTCTCACCTCCTCCATCCTTCCCAACAACAGCCCTCCCATTCCGTCGAATATACCTCGCCAAACTCTCACACAGCCGATCCAGCACAAACTCGGGCTCGCTCTTCCCCGCCATCATCGGCGAATCCTCGCCGATCCAGTCCCAATGGATCAGCCCCTCCTCCACCTCCTCCTGCTCCACCTCCGCCACGCTCCGCGCCGCCGTGAACCGGATCAGCTTCGTGTACTCGACCCACTCCTCGTAGCTGTAGCGCCGGGTCCGCTCCGCCTCCGTCATGAGGTCGCGCGCGGTGGCGCGGATCGCGAGGGCGAGGCGCCGGGCCAGCTCTGCCTCGGAAGGGGGGGTGCAGTGTTCGGCCTCGGCTTCGGCGGCGAGGGTCTCGATGTCCGGCTGTGGTGCGGTGTCTGCGTCCGCGGCATCGGCAGGAGGGCCGACAGGGAAGCCCTTCCTGACGCGCCTCTTCGCCGCGCGGTTCTGCAGCCAGTCCAGCAGCCACGGATGCCGTTCCAGGAACGCGCGCCAAATCCCCTCCTTCGGCAACACGGTGAAATCCGCAATCCGAAACGTGCCCCTCTTAAAGCTCTGAATCACCGTATCCCCCATATCGCTAATCAGCAGCGTCATCGTCGGCACCGCAATCAAACTCCACACGACAAAGAAACACCTGCCGGCATTGCTCTTGGGACTCAAGTCGCCGTACCCGATCGTCAGCAAACTCACGTAGCAGAAATACAGCGCCTGGAAGTAGCTCATGCCCTGGGTGTGCTGCTCGGCGGCCCAGAAGCCGACGGCGCCGACGCACCAGAGGACGCCGAAGGCGATGACGGAGAGCGTCAGCGCCCACCACCGCTTGAACACCGCCGTGCTCTCTTGGATCTTGCGCATCGCTTCGAAGCGGTCCTTCTCCTCGCGCAGCAGCAGGATCTTCGGCTGGCGGGCGCGCTTGGCGGCCGCCTTGAGGGTGCCGCGCTTGGTCGGGGCGGGGGGGAGCGAGATGTTGCTGAGGAGGCTGTTGCGGCGGAGGGAGAGGCTGCCAACGATGCTGGGGCGTCGGAGGTCGTCGAAGGTGACGGTCCGGGTGCGCTTGATGGCGTCGAAGGGCGCGGAGATGGTGACGGCCTGGCCCCGCGGCAGCTGCGTGACGTGGCGCTGCAGGTCCGTGCTATTGGAGATGGTGCGGCTGAGGGTGCGGGCGCGGCGGTGCTCGAGGTGGCCTTTGACGAACTTGTCGGCGCCGAGCTCGGCGGCGAAGTTGTGGATCGAGGAGATGACGAGACCGAGCATGATTATGCCGCCGACGGAGTAGGGGAAGACGAGACCCCGGCCAACGTCGCTGTGTGGGTAGAGATCGCCGAAGCCGACGGTCAGGATGGTTACGTCGCAGAAGTAGAGCTGGTTTAGTTTAGCTGGCCTGCCTTCCATGTGTGAGCTTGAAGGAGGGATGAGCATACCCCATCAGCAAAACTCCGTATCCTGTACGCATCGTCGACAGTGCCGTACAGCGATTCCACGCGCGAGAACACAGCCGCGCCGCCAGCGAGCCAGATGAAGAACAGCATAGTCTGTAAGATTAGCGTGCGTTGATGGTCTGTCAGCGTGAAACGCTGCGGGTAATGGCCAAGAAAGTAGCCAAGCATATTGACCATTAACAGCATGGAACAGACGAGGTACAACACCGCCGCCTCGACAGCGTACCAGAAGCCCTGCGTATATGTTTCGTCAGGCCCTGGGGGGATGTACTGGTTCATGCAGACGGTGATGGCGATGAGCATGCCGGTAGCGATGTACCAATTCAGTATGGTCATGGGCAGCGCGATAATGTACCGAATGCGGTTGGTGAAGTTGAAGAGGAGGAAGATGTTGCCCACGAAGCCGTTGATCAGGGACGCAACGTTTATCCAGTAGCACCATTTGGGATCCTTGTACGGTCGCCCTTGGAGCTCTGGGAGGGTGGTTCCGTCGTCGTCGTAGAGGTGCATTCGCCAGAACGTGACTAGCGCGGCGAGAGATAGAACGTTGGCAAGCGGTCCGAGTGTGGCAGCGAGAAGTGGAATTGCGGTGGATGCGAACCACCAGTCCCTACGAAGAGGTTCTATCAGCCATGATGTTCGTCTTACAAAACAGAAGCTATCCTTTAGCCCTTGCCCTGGCATCCAGTCGCGTACTCGAGCTCACACCCGCTCCAGCCATATCCCCATGTACCTGCTCCCCACATGCTTCCCATCTTCTCACCCACGCCAGTTACTCCGCCTATCCAAACCGAACACCACACTACTACCCGATCCTCCACTACCCCACTCACCCCTCCCGACCTCCCCAAACGCCGCACCTCTCTCCTCTTCCCCTTCTCTTCCCCAGCCCTATCTCTTCCTTCTCCAATCACGAAAAGAAAAATCATCACTCACGTCTCCCCGTTATCATCAAACTTCCTAAACTTGAACTTCCACCAGCTCTTCCCCTCCACCTCGTCCTCCCCCGCAACCGTCTGCGGTCCCTCTTCATCAGTCGCAGTATCGACATGCCGCAGCGCAAGACCCGGAGAAGCAGCGTCGACGCCGCTTGAGGATGGCGGGCTCTCGTTGGAGGAAGAGGGGGGGCTTGCATTTGATGGGGAGGGCGGCGCGTCGGTTTTCTCGTCCATGGTTGCAGTCAAGATAGGTTTGGTGGTGGTCATCGCGGCGAGTGGGATATGAGGCTCATGCCATGTGCTGCTATAAGCGGACGCGTGAGTCCATCGAGTGCGCGAGGCGGTATGCGGAGTATGCTGGAGTGTCCTCGCTCTTGGTTCACGGCGCGCGAGATGTTAAGTTCCTCGGATTGGTCGGTTGAGTGAATGGTTGGTGGACAGCTGAAAGTGAGACATCTCCCGCTCTTGGCTTTAGCTTGTGGTGAACAAGCGGTTCTAGGCAAAGGCAAAGCAGAGGGAGGGCCTCGCCCCGCTGCGGATTGGGGTGATGGCGCATGGCTGCGTTGAGATAAGCGGCACGGGAAGATCGATGATGTTAGTTCACATGTGGGCAAGGGAGGGGGGTGCGGCTTGCACGTGACGTGGAACGGTTCGGCTGTGTACTGCAACGGTTAACGGCGAGATGGTAGGACGTGCGAGTACTACAAGTTGACGAGACGTTCATCGCGACAGAATGTATTACTTTCTTCTATGGTTGGAAAAGAAAAAGGGCATAGTCACGTGGCAGGTAGGGCTTCTGTGGTATTGTGCAAACGACTGCAGACCGAACGATTGAAATCCCCCCTTCGCGGCTGATTAAATATGTGTGTATCTAGTAAAAAGCAATATTAGACTGAAGCAAGACCAGACCCCCTTTTGAATCCCTCGGCAACTCCCTCTCTGTGTAGACAGTACCTCGAGCTAGACATCAACATACAACAAACAAGAACTCCCTGTACAGCCCACACATATATCCGAGCGCCGGAGCCACATATCAGCTCAATATAGCAAATCATCGATAATACCATATCACCAGAGAATAGCCTCATAAGCCGACCGCAGCACCTCCGTCCGCGTCTTCTGCATCTCCGGCGCGCTGGTGCCAACATGCTCGAGAATGTCAAGCATTCTCTTGACATCCACCTTCGCTGCCATGTAGAGCTGGTCCCGGGCAGTCGGACCCGCTACTCCGGGCGAGGGCCATGCATGCTGCTGCGCGGCGAGGAGGTTCGATATCGTGAGCTAAAACGCGTCAGCACCCATTCCAGCAACATCAATACACACAGCACCGCCGCACGTGGAAGCCCAAGCCATGAGAGACGGAGGGAAGACAGGAACTCACCGCCTCCTGAAACGCGCGATGCTGAAAGACCCACCACACCCCCCCATCCACCCTCAAAAACTCCCACAGATGAAAAAACGCGCTGATCGCCTCCCTCCCCGCCTCCAGCGCCCCTCGCACATCACACCACACGCCCCCCTGCTCGTTGTCGTCCGCCTGCACCAGCATCATGCAGTGCCAGAAATTACTCCGCAGGAACAAACTCTGCCGCGCGAGCCGGGGGCTGCTGGACACCAAGCGCGCGGTGGCCGCGTAATCCGTGTTGGTGAGGTGCGGCGGGAATGAGGCGTACAGCATGCGGAAGGTGTTGATGAGCGCGGCCTTGCCGTGCGGGGAGTCAATAAGCGGTTTGGAGAGGGCGCGGGGCGTGCAGATGGTGCGCTGGACCAGGATCGTCAGCTGCCACATGCTGCGGATGTACGCGATGTCGGAGGCTGCTGTGTTGGGCGTGGGTGAGTCTGAGGACGGGGCGATGCTGCTGATGCTCATGGGGTTTTGGACGGGGGTGTGCACGCCGTTGGTGCTGGGTTCACTACTGCGTTCGGCTTCGAAGTCTTCGGTTAGGTCGTCGACGGAGACGTCGTTGAAGGTTGTACGAGGGGGGAGCTTGAGGAGGACCGTTAGGAAGGTGTCTTGCAGGAAGATGGCTTGCCATAGCTTTCGCCGTTGCTGCTTCTCCATGGATGACGCACGCGGGACTATGACGTTTGGGTCTCGGTGTAGACCCATGGCAGAAGCCTGGCTGGTGAGGACACCACCGAACGCCCAAGCATCTGACGCTTTATTGTCGTTCATCAGAAAATAATTCGTGAGAACCATAGCTTGGATTGCGCGGATAGATGGCCGGCTCAAGTACGTAGATATCCGCAGCGCCTGATGTCCTGCAGAAACGTAGAACTCCGCGAGTTGTAACCTATCTCGCTCAGACGGCATCTGAATGAATTGTGTACCCATTGCATAAATCACGAAATGGAGAGCGAGCATCCCAGGATCTGCATCGTACTTGTCGGTATCAGGAAGGGACCAAAAGCGGTCGTAGTCCGTGTAGAACTGCCGCTTGTTGATCATCGGATACACAGGGTCTACAGTATCGAAGTACTTCGCGGACAGGATATTCGCCTGGTCTCTGGTAGGCAGAACCCCGATAACTTCGGGGAGCCCGCCAGACATGGTCCAGTAGTTGGCGAACGGGTGCTCCCGGCCAGCTCCAAATATCTTTGAGGGTTCATGGTTCGAGAACGGCACGTTGGACAGTAGAAATGGGGAAGAAGCTGAAGAGGATATCGAACTACTGCGAATAGGTGGTTTGAATTGCTTCACCTGCGTAGCGTTAATAACTGGAGTTGGTACAATCGACTGAATGTACGACATTGAACCGATGAGTTGTGCTCGGTACGCTATCGGGAAACTAGTGAAGCTTAAAGTTTTATAGATGGGGCAGATACAGAGCCAAGTCGCCAAGAACCATGAAAGTGGACCTACATCTGCTGGAGAAATGATCGTGCTCACGCTGCCTAACGAGACCGATTTGTTTGTTTTCCGTGACTTGGAGGCGCATCGCCCGCCGCCAGGACTAAGGCTCCAGATGTCAGCCGTAGGACCAGCCTGAAGGTGCGATATCAACCTACTCAGCTGACGCGATCAGATTTGCGATCTCGGAATAGACACATTTTGACTGCCGCTTCACGCATGCCAGACAGGTTGGCCGGGTTCTATCACACTATGCACAGTGTAAGCGACGGTGGTCAGGTTCAAGCGGCCGTCACGGGATTCACAGCATGCAGGGGATGAGGTGTCTGAAACTACCTTCGTTTTGCGCTCCACACACTCCTCGCAGCTCAGGGTAGGCTTGTTCCGCTTTTGCTTCTTCTTGACGTGTGCCTGGGGCTCCGAGAGCCCAGAGGCTTGTGCGGCATCTGGCCCACCAGCAGCAGCCGTTGCTGCTGCATGCTGGCTCCCGGCGGCAGCGGCAGAAGAGGAAGAGGAAGAGGAAGAAGATGAACCCTTGCCCTGCTGCTTCTCTGGCTTGACCGCGTTCTCAGTCATTACTTCATCGCTCGCCGGAAATTGTAACTGAGCGTCAGCGGTTCACGGGAATAAGTCTGAAGGTCTGTTCGGCGCGTGCGGGTCGGAGTCCTGGTTTAAAAACCTGCACCATCAACCCTTGACCGGTTGAGCCGAACGCTGGGGGAGCCAACGGAGCGGGGGTGGGACGCCCTGATATGGGCAAGCGTGGTGGTGAGCTAACCGCTTTACCGTACCGATTCGCCGTATAAAGGCAGACGCTCCGGTATTGCGATACAGAAGGAGCTTAGACCAGCCTGTCCCCACAAACAACTTCAGGCCCTTGACTATCGCTCTCCCAAGAAGGACGAAAGCTTAACCACAATATGCGGCTCGCTACAGTTCGATTTCTACAGACAATACCAAAGACGCATCCAACGACTGACTGGAACAACGCGACTGCCATGGCCTCTAATCATCCCACCACGACCTGTCATGCACCAAACGGCGATGACGTTCAATCACGACCCGAAGGTTCGTCTCCACCGTTTCTCTGATCTCCGTGGCGCGCCGTTGCAGCCGCCAGGCCAGACTCCCTTCTGCACCACTCTCTGCTTCCTCTTGCGCGGCTCTCAGGCGCGAAGCGGTTGTCTCCAGCGTCGCCATCCGTTCCTCAAGTCGTTCAATCTCCCATCTCCAGTCCCACTCTCGCCGCTGGCGATCCTGGAAATGTTTGGTGATGGCTGTCCTAAAGGCGTCTGTCCAGTGCCAGCCGTGCTCCCGCATAAGATATGCGGCGTAGTTCTTGTGAACTTCCGGTAAATTTTTTGCTTCCCTTTTGAGGTTTCTGCGATAGGTTTGGGTGGGGCTGTCTTGACAGGCCGTCCTGCACGGAGGGAAGTCGTTTCCTTCGTTATTTTCCTCGCCGCTTTGTTCGCCGTCTGCATCATCTGTCTCCTCGCTTGTGGCAGGAGGGGTGGATGCAGGTGCCGGATTTCCTGAATGCAGTATTCCAGTTTGAGGCACAGGTTGGTCGGCCATGACACGAGCGATAGCAGCATTGATTGTATCGTCATCGGGAAAGTCCCTTGGTACTCCCCTAGGTGGCAACACTAGACGCCATCCGTCCCTCAGGGCCCGTCCTGCTGGACCCGGAGCATCTTGCCGTTCGTTTTCGGGTGTGCTGGGTGCCGTCAGTTCGGTCTGTGAACGTGAGGCGTTGGAATTGGTGTGCGGCGATGGCGCCGAGCCTCCCGAAGCTGGTGTTCTCAAGTTTTCGTTATTGCGAAAATAGCATAACGAGTCATCCATGGAAGGCACAAACCCCCATCCGGTTTCTAGATATGGGACAAACATCCATTCTACTCCTCGACCATCAGGATCCTCAAGGAACAATCTCCAACTTCTTAGCTCTGGCCGACGCTGGAACAGTTGCACATAGTTGTTAGCAGCGATGCCAATGATGTCCGTGGGCCACGTTGGAGGTCCTGTCGCCCGCTCCGCCGGGGGCATCCCTTGGATGACCACCGGAAGTGGTGGTGCCATCACTATCTGGAAGACATCCGGTCGCTCGCCTTCTTGCTGTGTTCGGCCGGCTTGTGAGGCTTGCGCAGCTCCCGGCTGACTTTCAGGAATGCGGCCAGCATCTACCGGAGTGGTATTTTCAGCTGTCGCTCTATCATCTTGAATACCATTGAGCTGGGACGGACTCCCATTGCCGGATTCTGCTCGTGCTGAGTCTGAGGTTGCGCTGGGGGGAGGGGTCGCCGGATTGTTCATGGTGCAAGACGTGAAGCCGACACGGGTGCCTGTGCGAGTTAATACCCATAGATCGGCGGAAACCCTGACAGCTTTCTTCGGATCAGAAGAGAGTGTTAGTGCAATAGTCTTCGCTTCAACGAGTGTCGTTCTTCCGTCTAGAAGAGGATGTTGGGTTTATTGCTGATGGTGTATGCCTTTCACGAACAAAGAAGGGCAATTGCGCATATGACATAGATCTAATGATTTGGGTGAGATGCTCTGAGGAATTTTTTAGTAGTCGCGACAAGACTATGAAGTAGAGACATGAGCGGCGGATAGGGACCGTGAAACAGTCAGGAGCGATGGGAATGTCCCTGAATAGCAACCACGACTGCTGAGACAGAGCAATCACCATTGCTGATTTAAGGGATCATGTACCATGTAGAGAACTGATGTACGAGACGATGGGACACGAAACATAAGTCTTGGACGTGCTTCGATTGTTCTCTTCGCCGGGTGGTTTTCCCCAAGGTTTTGCATCGCATTACACTTGAACACCATACTTCTCCCATAACTACCTCTGTAACGGCACGTTTGATAACATCATGCCAACTGTGTCGAATGGCGCATTAACGCACGTCGTGTCCCTTTGCAGGTTGTTGCACTTCGGCTTGTCAGGAACTTGCTCCTACGCCTTCAGTGGAATCCCTGTCCTTTGTACGACTCAACTGCAGTAAATGCTACACGAGCTGATGAGGAACGAGATGGTAGTATAACGAAAAGCAGTGCTTCATATAAATACAAACACTGCTTTCTCGGACCTTCAGCTAGTTATGCCGACGCTCGTGCTTACTGGCTACTCTTCTAGCTCACTTTCATAAGCATGGAGGTTCCTTGAACGAAATCCCTGGTCGCGCCTATCCATGGAGTGTAGCTCAGGACAAGCTTTGAGCAGCATGCCGTGTGTGGATTAGTCCACTCGAAACAACGGGAAAGGCGTCAAGTTGCTGGCCCAATAGTCGGTGTGTGGAATCCTGAGTGTGAATGACTCCGGGCAAAACGCACATGGGTCGACCCGGTTGATGGAAACAAAGTTGATGCAATGTTTTTACAAATAACACTTCCATATAGATGATTTTTGGAGGCGTGGAGTGTTGCGTCCTGTCGTCACCCTTCACATTCACTTCCATTCCCCACAGTCTTGGCATGTTAGACCCTGAAATGCCTTAATGACGTGGGGAACGGTCAAGGGGAAGCTGAAGCTCTTCAGTTTAAGCTCTGCCCTCTGTCCGTGACTTTTCATTACCCTTTTACACAATTCTTCACTTTCAGACATTAGACACAACATCCTCAGTCCATGCCATTACGATCCAAAATGGCCAACACCATCATCTCCCTCGCCGAGATACCCACCCTCACCCTCCTCTACAAGCTCAACCGTCTCCAACCTGTAAGTCAACTACTTTAAGGGATTTATCAAAACTTCCCCGATCCATCTGCTGGCTCTCTCTGACAACCACTCCCAGCACTCCTCCCCCTCAGCACCCGCAAACCCCTCCTACAACACCAAGATCGCCTTGATCCGCCACGACATCACCAAGCTGCACGTGGACTCCATTGTCAATGCGGCCAACGAGTCTCTTCTCGGCGGCGGCGGCGTCGACGGCGCCATCCACCGCGCCGCCGGCCCAGACCTGCTCTCCGAGTGCGAGAAGCTGGACGGCTGCGACACCGGCGACGCCAAAATCACCGACGCCTACCATCTCCCCTGCAAGAAGATCATCCACGCCGTGGGACCTGTCTACTCGTCGACCAAACGCGGGGGGATGCACACGAAACTGCTGCAGGGATGCTACCGGAAAAGCTTGGAGCTGGCAGTGGAGAATGGGATGAGGAGTATCGCGTTCAGCGCGATTAGTACGGGGGTGTACGGGTATCCGAGCGGCGAGGCGGCGGAGACGGCTGTGGGGACGGTACGGAAGTTCTTGGATGAGGGGAAGGGGGATAAGCTGGACAAGGTTGTGTTTTGCAACTTTTTGGAGAGGGATGAGGATGCGTATATCCGGGTGCTGCCGTAAGTTGTGGTTATGGGAAGGCTTTGGAGCTTCCGCTGGCCGGCTGCTAATGTTTGGCCGTTCTAGGAAATTTTTCCCGCCTGCGTCCGACGACAAGAAGGATGACGAAGCCTCAGCAGAAGACCCGTTGTTAGCATCCAAGCTCCCCGACGCCCCAACCACAGAACCAAAGCAAGAGGGCCAGCCGGACGCGAAGAAGCCCAAGACCACCGCTTCTCCCTCAGACGACTGGGAGAAAGTAGAGAAGCCGGACGAGACCAAGGTCGACGACTTCATGACCGAGAAGTCCAAGCCGAAAGAGTACGACGAGCCCGCAGCCGACGAGTCAGGGAGCACGGAGGAGAAGCGGGGGCAGCAGCAGAAGGGGGAAGAGATGACGGTCGACGAGTTCATGACCGAGGCGTCGAGGCCGAAGGGGTATCACGAGCCTGCAGCCGAAGAGGGTGAAGGCAAAGCATCGGAGCGGGAGAAGGACGAGCATATGGTTGATGAGTTCATGACTAGTGAGCATGCACCGGCGGGTCAGGACAAGTCGTGATGAGCGCTCCCGCCCGCACTGGAGGATTCGAGCAACGATGGAGCTTTAGGCTGAGATTCCGGCTTGCATGGATGGTGCATGGCAGCTCTTGAGCCCGGCATTCATGGCGCTTACGAGTGACGATGGGCATGTGTCGAGGTGCGTGGCGTTTTGAATCTGCTTTGCCGACGGTCATAGACAGACAAGAAGTAGGTTAGGTTTTGCTGAAGATGCTTCCCTTGCTGTTTGCAGAGAACATTCCCATCTCTCCTTCGTTCACACAATGAAGTCGATTCCAGGTTGATGTCGAATTGCCAATCTTGATTGCGAATGTGGTATACCAACCCAGCTGTCCAACGCCTCGCTACGTACCCACACCCAGCACCAACCAATACCAAACAAAAGCCTCACAGTACAAGCCCAGCACCACACCAGCCCACCCCTCACGTCCCCTTCCCCTTTCCCTCCCCACTCGTAATCCTAACGTCACTCCCTCCCCCAACCCTCTCCATCTCCACCCCAATCGCCAGCACCCAATGATCCCTCTCGGCCCTACTCCTCGCCTTAAACACCACACTCCGTCCCGTCACCCCAAGCTGACTAACCCTCTTCAACCTCAAGCCCGCCCTCCCCCTCCTCCCCTCCTCCTCCCCCTGATCCCCCGTCGGACTCCGGAAAAAGCTCTTCTTCTGCCCATGCCACAGCACAAAACAAGTCATAACATCCTCATCCGCGCTCGTCCATCCATCTTCCGCATAAATCCTCGGCAACGCATGCCGGCCCGGCTTGTTACTATCAAACGTCCTATTCTGATACAACAAGTCATTCTCGGTCAAGAGGCCGGAGTAGAGATAGCAGTCCTTGAGGTCGAGGGTCGAGATGCGCTCGTGGTGGATGTGCGGGACGGCGGCGCCGGTGCCGGTGCGCAGCGTGTCTTGGAAGATGAGCAGTTTGCCGGCGCAGAGGAGGACGGAGCAGCGGGTGAAGGTGGCGTGGCGGCGGGGTTTGCGGAAGAGTGTGCCGGATATCTACACCACACATACAGTCGGTCATAAACCAATCGACTTCGCACAAGGTGCAAACGGGAGGAAAGACGCTTACGTGAATGGTCCGGCAGCAAGAAATCCCGCACATGTTATACAGCTCCGGGCTCGCGTACGTCTTCGTGACCTCCCACTTGCGCGCGAACTGGCCAACGACGGCTTCGGTCTCCTCGTCGATCTGCAGCTCCTCGAGGTTGCGCTGGCGCACGGCTTTGAAGAGCCCGATGTCGGCGGCGTTGCGATGTTTCCAGTACCTGACCAGCTCGCGGAGACGCTGCATCCACTCTTGCTTGGTCATTTTGTCATAGGCCTGGAAGTCAATTAGCATAGACCCTTATTCGGTAACTACAGTTGACGTACCTGAAGCCGGATGACCAGCCCATTGCGCATGACGAGCTCGAAGGTGCGCTCGTCATCGAAGTCGGTGGTGGCGCCGTCTTCGCGAAGAGTGTCGGGGACGTTGGCGTCGAAGTCTACGTCGGAGCCTTCGTCCATGTTGGCGTCTGCGGGTGTGGCGCCCCTTAAGACGTGTCGGACTCGAGCCACGTTGCAGAGGTTGACGTAGCCGTCGCAGTTGAGTAGCGTGTTCACCCTCCTCTCGGCCTCGTCGTAGGCATCTTCGTCGTGGTGAATCTTGCTTTGTGCAAGGCCTGGCTGATCTGAGGCGAGCCAAGAGAGCCTGCCGTCTTCTACTGGGTAGGGGTTGACGGCGTAGATGATGGGAGTGCTGACAGCGATTTGATGTGCGGTGGGTATCTTAGAGTTTTCTGAGGCGGGTAGTGTAGGTGGTGGAGGCGGTGTGGCTTTCGCAGGCCGCAAGAATACAAGGTAGTGGTCGTGGGTGGAGAAATACAATCGTTTGAAGTACATGCGGCCTAGGACGCGATTGGCACCATGTTGAGTAGTCAGGCGGATGAGAAAACCTTCTACTGGCGCAGGCTCGATAAGAGTGTCGCTCTTGTGCGTATGGGTGGTCGTCGGGTAATGCTGCTTGGGCCGTAGCTCAAGCTCGTGGGACCTTTGCATAGCTATTGTGCCGTACATCTTCCGCTCGTTGGCGCCATGAATCCATTCGAGGCGATCGTATCTCTTCCAAGCCAGACCGATCTGCTCGCCTTTGGACCATGCGTCAATGATGTCGCCCCACTCTGGCGAGGTCTTCAGCATTTCCAAGGAGCGTTTGATGATCTTGCCGGCTATCGCGCCCTCCTCTTGCATGGTCCTCATCAAGGCTTCGGTGTCGCCTTCCGAGGCTTGCGCCACATCACGCGAGGCTTCCAACTGCTGGAAGGGATCATCGAGACGGAGGCTGACACTCAGGTCGGGGATGTTGATCTGGAGTTCTGATGCCCGATGCCAACCAAGGATGTTCCGCAAGAATGTGTACCACTCCACAGCACTGACAGCGGTCTGAGGCTGCATAAGGTATATGGTACATCCATGGCGCGCGCGAGGCTCCCAGACTACGAGAGTTTTACTAAGCGAAGAGTAAAGATTGACCTTTGCAGTTTTACGGCTCAGGCGAATCTCGTATTTGGATTTCTTATGGGTTTGATCGTCTTCGACATCTGCTATGACCTAGTTGAAGACACTGCCGCATTAGCATGTGGTGATTCGGCACGATTGCAATAAGCCACCTGAGGAGTCTAGGCCTGTAGAGCCTTGATTCAAGATTCATAGAAGAGAGTGCGACTGAAAGACGGAGAGTAGAAACTTACGCGAGTACTGTAGATCTGGAGAATGAACTCAGCATCCTCATCCACATGCTCTCTGCAAACGACCATGAACTCTCTCCACTTAGCCACAGTGCGCGATATCGTTCTCTGGCTTTCATTCTCGTCGTACTCCTCAGGCAGCTTCTCAGCTGTAACATCAACACGGACGAGCATCTTCTCCATCTTAATTATCTGCCCATGCTTTGCCTTGCTCCTCCGCATACTCCTGGTCCTACGTCGCAACCCCATCTGTGTCATGCGTGCCTTCACCTGCAAGTCGGCCTGGCGGGCGTCCTCCGGGGCGTCGAACCGCACGCCACCGCGGCTTTTGCGGCCCGACGCATCAGCAGCGGCTTGATCTCCTGCGGGGACGGGTGCTGCTTCAGACGCCTCTGGCGATCGACGGGGTGATGATCTCGCGACTTTGGATAGCATGTCCTTCATACTACTCCGAGGTCTACCATCTGACTGATCAGTTGGCTTGCTGTCCCGCTGTATCAGCGACGAGGTGGAAGCAGTAGCACCTAGCGGCTCATCAATGCCTAAGCTGGGCGCCCCAAACTGGCTGACCATAGATCCCCGTGGTTCGAGAGTGAGGCCTCCCACGGCATTTTGATATCCTTGCGGAGCGCCGTCCTCGTCGTCAACTGCCTCCTCTATAACTATTCCGGGGCCTACTCCCTTGGGCGGCGCTTCAGGAGCCGTAACGTACGACTTTGCGGACTCTGTCCGTGCTCTGCGAGGCATTTTGGATGATTTCGACCGATTTTTGTTGCTTTGATTTGATGTTGTGCTCTCCAACGGCTGCAAACCTTCCGTTATGGGCTCCGGGCCTACGTCCTCCTGCTCGGGCCGCTCTTGTTCTATAACGTGCGCGTCCGGTTTGGATGCCCTGGGCGCAGATACCGCAGGCGGCGTTTCCGTTGTGATGACTGCATCCGGAGCATCTTCATCTTCCTCCTGTAGATCCTTCGGTTGTGGGAAGCTGCGGACGAAAGCGGCTGTTATGCTGGGGCCTTCCAAGCCAGTCAGACGACGTGTCCGAGATATGTTGACATCGGTACTGAAAGTAGCCGCTTTGGCGGAGGAGCTAATACGGAGGTGATGTTTGTACCAGTCTCGGCGGTGGTCCTTCAGCCAGCCTTCTGGTATAGGACCTATAAAGCATCGGCGGCTTGTGAGGTAGAGGTGCTCGGGTGTGGCATGTTGCTGCAGTGGCCCGTCAGCGCTGTCTTACAACATTCAATCCGTCCAGTAGAGCATGTAATTACCAGTCGTCGCGCAGTATAGGAGTCTGGATGCAGGTTCGCACTGTGGAGTTGCGGTTGCGCGGAGGAATCAGGTCCAGCCTCTTCACTCATTTGTAGTACAGCTGGAAGACAGCTGAGTCGCAATACCAAATTACAATATCATTATCTGTACAAGGTATAGTTACATCGAACGAGAAAGGAAGTACTGCTGTCGCTGCGAGGAGGGGAGTAGGGTGAATGTTGAGTTGCGGAGATCCCATGTGGAGATCACAGCAACCGCATCCAGGGTCCATGACCAGTTCAACATCAGATGCTGTACGTGCGGAACAGAAATGTCTTCTGAACCACAAAATAGTCATCCTCCTTCATGGATGCACACAATGAAGCCGTGGCTACTGTAGCCGCCAAAGTACGAAAATTCTATGACCGCGGACAGACATTCCGAATATACCATGGCTCTACCAATAGTACGCGGCAGCTGTCACACCGGCGAGATAATATCATTGATACAAGTGGGCTATCGCACGTTTTACACCTTGACACCGGTTCCAGAACCGCACTGGTGGAGCCAAATGTGCCTATGGATTCACTGGTACAAGCAACGCTTCAGCAGGGACTACTTCCGCTGGTAGTGATGGAATTTCCAGGTATCACCGTAGGTGGTGGCTTCGCAGGCACGTCTGGCGAAAGCAGTTCATTCAAGTACGGAGTGTTCGACTCTACAATCACATGGGTCGAAATTGTTCTTGCCAACGGAGACACAGTAACTGCTTCCGAGACTGAGAACCCTGACCTCTTTCACGGTGCAGCAGGCTCATTCGGAACGTTGGGGGTCGTTACTTTACTGAAGGTTCAGCTCAGAGAGGCCAAGAGCTATGTCGAGTTGACGTATCAGCGTACCACAAGCGTACCTGAAACCATCGAGACCATCAAAGGAGCAATGAACAACCATGAGAACGACTACGTTGACGGAATTTTGTTTGGTCGCGACTACGGAGTAGTCATGACAGGCCGACTGACCAACCAAATAAGGCCAGGTACCAGATTACAGCGCTTCACACGTGCTCGGGATCCCTGGTTCTACATACACGTCGAGCGAATGTTTGCAAGATCTTCCTCTCCAGTCGTCGAAGCGATACCCATTACTGATTATCTCTTCCGCTACGACCGCGGCGCTTTCTGGACCGGGGCCCACGCGTTCAAGTACTTCTTGACACCCTTCAACCGTATCACACGCTTCTTCCTCGACAGGTTCATGCACACGCGCGTGATGTACCACGCCCTGCACGAAAGCGGTCTCGCGGACCAGTACATCATCCAGGACCTCCCTTTCCCATTCGCTACTGTGCAAAAAGCCATCGAGTACATCGACGCGGAGTTCAAAATATGGCCGTTGTGGCTGTGTCCGCTGCGCAATCCGAGAAGGGGACACAGGTCGTTGCATGTCTCCGCTATGGGTGAGGATGTGGCCACTGAGGGCGTGTTGAGCATTGGCGTCTGGGGGCCTGGACCCAAGGATCATCGTAAGTTCATTGGAGCAAACCGCAGATTTGAGGGCAAGATCTACGAGCTCGGCGGGATCAAGGTGCTCTATGCGCGCACATACTATACTGAGGATGAGTTTTGGAGAGTATACGATCGTCAGTGGTATGACTCCCTGCGGCAGAAGTACCATGCTACGACTTTGCCGACAGTGTATGATAAGGTGAAGGCGGATTTGGATTCGAAAAAGGCTTCGACGAACACGAGCGTGTTCGTCTGGTTGCTTAGCATTTTCTGGAGCGTTTGGCCCTTCAGCGGGCTCTACGGCGTCTTCCAAGTACTCGTGGGCGGAGACTATCTCTTGAAAGAAAAGTCAACATAGAGGGGACACAATGTGGCGTACGGTGAGCGTTACAGGCGAGCTCGAGGAAATTGTCAACTCGGACTGGAGTCTAGATTGACTCTGGGCTTGCTTAGTCTTAATGTGGAAATAGTAGGCACATCAACAATGCCTCCTGTACCACAACTAAAAGCTTCACGAAGAGCTGCCAGAGTGGCTCTCGCTATCTCCTGATCCATCAGACGATGATGAAGCGTCCTCGACTTCCGAAGCATCAGGTGTCGTGTTTGGTTTCTGGCGATGAACATAGTCTGTTGACGGACGCGGGCTAGAGCTTGTGCTTGTCGTAACAGTGTCATGCTCCTCAGAAGGCTTCGGATTGTGGATGTTGCCCGTATTCACAGCATCGTCTTCACCCGCCGAACCCGCCAGCTCACTCCCCTTCAGACGCTTGCTCGTTCGAAGGCGTTCCAGCTCTTCAGCGCTCACAATCGTCCCAGCGAATCTCTCCCATTCAGATTCGTACTCAGTCCAATCTCTCCAGTCTTGCAGCTCACGGGCCCGCTTGCGTTCCGTAGCTGGCGCTCGCTGAATTGAGGTGTCTTCGTCTTTAATCTCAGGCGGCGGTTGTTGTTGAAGCATCTCCCAGAGCTGCCGCTCCGCTATACGATTGGCGAGACGGTCAAACTGCTCAGCGTGCTCGTCTAGCTCATCTCGCTCTTGCTGCGCGAGATCCCTTTGGCCTTTTTGAATTGGCGTGGACGCGTCCCCAGACTGCTGTGTGGCGGAACGGACGGATTGATCAGTATCAGAGCTCTCGGTCTCGTCATCATCAATGACATCTTCGATGTATTCAGGATCGCTGACGTCTTCGGAATCGCTGTCCACATGCTCCTTCACCTCACTTCTCAAGTCTTTGTCTGGCACATGATCCCCAACATCCGTATCGATTGACGACCCTTCAGTTTCTGTGTCATACGAAGTGTTGGGCGAGCCTTTTAATGGAGTCTTGGACAATCCGTCAGGTGTGACATTGCCACCTAGCCGGCGTTCCACTTCATCGTAGGTCAAGCTTTCACTTCGGTTGATTGTCCTGAATGGAGGCCTTCGTCTCTCATATACGACCAAGTGACATCGACGCGCAGCTTTTGCCCAAAATAGTTTGCTGTCCTGCTTCATACCTAGCACTCTTGTTG
>JAKLMF010000259.1:0-21263 GCA_022813555.1 Botryosphaeria agaves | reverse complement strand
TCCTGGAACTGGGGGCCCTGGATTGAACAAGAAAAGCGAACTCGGCTCATGTTCTTCATATTCTGCTTGGACGCGGCCATGGTCATATTCTTCAACCGACCGCCTCAGTTTGACTTGTCCGAGATCCGGCTTTGTTTGCCGTGCGACGATGCGGCTTGGGATGCTAAGACGGCCCGTGAGTGCGCGGATGCACTCGGTATCCATGGCCAACCTGCGCAAGAGAGGAACGTCACTGGCAGTCGCCGACCAAAGCAGATTGACATGCGCTCTGCGTTGAGTGCGCTGATGCATCCGACGCATGAGTTCCAACCTGGTGCCACCAACGTATACGCAAAATTCATCCTTATCCACGCTCTGCACGTCCAGATCTGGAACGCACAGCGGCAGACTTCTTCTCCTGGCGCTGCTCTGCATGGCTTTGGCGGCTATTCGATGAGTGGTCCGAGCACTCCTCTTTCACAGCATGACTGGATAGCAACGGATGGATCAGCCAGCAGTCTGAGCAATAGCAACAACAACAGCGGACGTGTGACACCTATCGATGGGTCACTCTCTCACTACCCTCAAGCAAGCCAGCAACTGCTCCGGTCAATCCAGGTCGCCCTCGACAAGTGGAAGCGGGCATGGGATGCCGACACCAATCTGCAATATCCTCCTTCTCAGCCCATGCAACGGCGAGTCGGCTTCTGCAGAGACGCCATCCACTTCTACTACATCGCACAACACTTCCTGCGCAACCGTGCGATCGACTGGCAGACTCCATCTGACACGCGCTTCACCCACGTTATGCAGTTGTTGAAGCGCATCAAGTCGCATCTCGTGACAGAGCAGGGAAACCGTGGTCTAGACGTCGGCTCTATCGGTAACATCGACGACAGCTACGGTGTCGAAGACCTCACACTCGATATGAAGCTCCTGTTCACACCAATTCCTTCGCATGTTGAACTGCCGGATTCCGTTCTTCGGGCCAATCTGATCAACAGCCTCCAAGGATCATAGCAATCTTCACGCCATCTCCACAACGTTTAGTCGTAGTTTTATCAGAACTGTACACCAGCGGCTGGTGTAACATTCCGCTGATCCCTTCTGACCATGTCGTTATTCTTTCACTTTTCTTATCCTCGGTCCTCTACAAAAACGAAAAAGTTGCACATATTAGACGGGCGGCTTCTTCGAACCTGCATCGCACACGGCGCAAGGGCGGAATGGGACGGGAACAAACTATAGCATAAACAACAATGGGTAAAAATTAGAACCGGGATAGACGAATGAGCGTGACGAAACTCACGGCCATGAGAGCGCTCTCCTCGATGGACGGAAAAATCAGGCATTACTTCCCAATTCATCGGCTACGTCTCCCCCCGCGCGCTTCGTGGATGTGGGAGGCAGCGCAGATGTTTCATGTATCTAGCTTGTATAGACACGCACTTGTGCTTGGCGTGCCACAACTATCAATTGTTCTTGCTCTTGAATTTCGTATGTATTGCTGTAGTTGTTGCCAAAACAATGCACTCAATGACACTGGCCTGAGTCCAGCCTCAACGGCATCTCCGGTCACTAACAATCAAGAGTTATACTTTGTTTTCTGTGACAGTTTCCGCACCCGCCTCACCCGCCTCAGAACTCCTCTCGCTCTCTCCTTCACCCTTGCTCCTCGTGCTCTCTCGGAACAGGAATCTCCCCGGGTGAAACACATTCAGCAGGATGACAGCAACCGCAATCATCCTAGATGCCCATTTGTCAGCCACGAATCATACGACCAACGACCAACGACCATCAAGAAAACAGAGAGAATCTCACAAGGCAAGAAGAAGGGAAAAAAAAAAAGAAAGGAAAAACTCACAGCGAATCCAACGCAACGAACAACCCCTCATCTCTCATGATGCTGCTCCCCCACCCCCCACTCAACTCCACAACCCTGTACACACACCTGACAAAGATCACCGTAAAACTCCCCACCAGCGCCGCAAGAAACCATCTCATCCTCCTGCCCTCCCTCGCCCTAATCATCTTCCCCCCACTAGTCATCATCGTCCCGATAACATCCCCATGCTTTCTCCACACACGGTAGAAATACTCCCCAGCCAGCAGCGCGAAGACGAGCAGAGTGAAGACCTGGAACGCGAGCCCCGCGATCATGACGTTGTTCCCTTTGGCCAGCAGGTGGAATGTGCGGCCGGGCCGGGCGCTGGACGCGAGACCGCCGCCCGTGGCTTGTAGGATGAGGGAAAGGACGTCGCAGGTTATGAAGATGGGGGTGTAGGAGCGGGGGGGGAGGCGCGAGAGGGTGGGGTCGGTGAGGAGGACGCTGGTGGTTGGAGGGGTTAGTGGGGGGGTTAGGATGGGGGGTTTCGGAGGGGCTGTGGTTGGGGGGAAGTTGGAGGACGGGGATGAGGAAGGGAGGGAGGGGGAGAGTTACAGGTGTTTGAGGGTCAGGTAGATGCCGGCGGCGAGGGCGGCGGGGGCGAAGGTCAGGAGGACGATTTGGAGCTTGAAGCCGGGGTTGTTGAAAGGGTTGATGGCGAGGAGGATGCGACCGGCTTCGCCTGTGAGGGCGTGTTAGTCTCTTTCATTCCTGGTTTTCTTTTCTCCTCTTTCTGACATGGTAGGAGAAGGATGCAGGACCGGAGAGAATAAGAGGACGGGGAGATGGGAGGGAGAACGGTGGACCGCACCAATTGCTTCACACAGCGTGCCGATGCACATGGCGGCCGTGAAGAACCATGTGTGCTTGTAGCGGAAGCCTTGGATCAGGTAGACGATGCAGGAGAGGGCGTAGACGGCTAGGAAGACGATGTTGGCGGCCAGATCGGGCTGGTAGCCGATGATGGATTCGGTTGCAGAACATGTTTCTTTGGTGCAGGTGTAGGGGTTCTTCCGCGCAATGAGGGTGGGGAGGAGGGTGAGGTCGGCGGCCATTGTAGTGAGCGCCAGTTACTGTTGCGTGTATATGGGAATTTGTGTGCAGTGGACAGGGGGAAGGGGTGAGAGACGGTGAAGCAAGCAGGAAGTGGGACCAGAGTACGATGGAGAGGTTGCTGTTCATGAACTCTATATACAGCACGAAACCAACGAGGCTGTATGCTGCCAAGCTAAATGATACGCTCTGATTCCTTGTTCACGCGCGTGTCCAGAGATTGTGAGGGTAAGAGATTGACAGAATGCGGACATATGAAGCGACGAAAGAGCATCCCTACTGTTATTCACCAGTCTCCGCCGCGAAACCAACAGCATGTCTTGCTCTGGAGTCCATGCCAAGAGTCCGTACGGCCGTAGTCACAGAGGCACGGGAGGTTCGCTATGGAGCTCTTACGGCCGGAAGCGGAGGGTGTCATGATCCTCCAGGAATGCGTCTTAAGCACGGAATACGATTGCGAGACAGCTGGCGCTTGGATGGAGGCTCGTTCCTTGCAACCATGACTTCTGGCATGATGCTGTCTGTTGAATGGGGTGTTGACGTTTCATTCGCGTCCGAGAGTGTCTTGGCTGCAGGAACCATCATCCTTCATCGTGAATGCCTTCATCCATTATGACGCACCACCCGAGATAAGACAACGAACTCCAAGAATCGACCGCACACTTGAAAGTCTGACGTGGAAACAAGCACAAGGAAAAACGTTGTGTGGGGTAATCGAAGGCTCTTAGGAGTACTCAGGCTGAGAACACATCGGCGTCTGCCAGACTTCAACCTACTCACTCAGCTTGTCCAGTACCGAACGAGGCTACTCGAGATGCTTGCAGCCAGCCATGGAGCCTTGAGCGTAGTATCAAGTTCAGGAAACCACAGCCAGCCATACTGGCCATGATAGTTCTCTTCAAGATCGACGCAGCCCTTCTGCCGCGGCTCAACGCAGCCAAATCCACTCCCGTCGCGGGGTTAAGCTTATTTCCCCGCATAAATGGCATCAACACCTTCGAGTAATGAGATGCTACTACCTGTAGCTAGGTAGCTCAGGGAGGGGTAGCTTGTGTCGATGCCGACTTCGTGTTGAAACATTGTTCTTTATAAGGAGAGCTTGCCAAAGATTGATTCTTGACGAGTCCTATCACCACATACATAGAATATACCTATATACCAGCTAAACATAGCATCAATCCCTTCTTCATCCATCGTTGTTAGCTAAAGCCGCCTCCAATGCCTCGCCTACAAGATAAAGTCGCCGTAGTAACAGGTTCCTCATCCGGCCTCGGCCGCGCCATAGCACTTGCGTATGCTGCTGAGGGCGCGCACGTGGTCTGCGCGGACTTGGTCCCCGAGGCTCGCACAGATGTGGTGATTGAGCAAGAGCAGGGGAAGCCGACGCATGAAGAGATCCAGAAGACAGGCGGTAAATCCATTTTTGTAAAGACGGATGTCGGCAGTGCGGACAGCGTGGAGAATGTGGTTCAGGAGGCTGTGAGGGAGTTTGGGCGGTTGGACATGTGAGTGCTCGCTGTGAGCTCGAACTGGCCTCTCTGTTCGCAGAGTGTGGGAGTATGGGAGGCTGTCAGGGCACCGGCTGATGAGACCGTGATAGTATGGTGAATAATGCTGGAGTCGCCGTCATGAGAGAAGGCCTAAAATTATGTCACGAAGAGTCGGAAGAAACCTGGGACAAGACCATGCTCATCAACAGCAAAGGCGTCTTCCTCGGCTGCAGAGCTGCCATCAAGCAGATGATGAAGCAGGATCTACATCCCAGCGGAGACAGAGGCTGGATCGTGAACACAGCCAGTATGCTAGGCCTTGTGGGCTTTGCGGGAGCAGGTGCGTACACTCCATCCCCGCTTCACTATGGTTGAACAGCTGGTTGACAATTCAACCCCTGATAGCCGCCTATTCCGCGTCCAAGGGTTCAGTGGTGCTGTTGACCAAGACCATTGCGCTCGAATACGCGGCTCACAAGATCCACGCCAATTGTCTTTGCCCTGGATGTAGGTCATCTGAAATTACCTGATGAGACTCCTCGATGGCTGACAGACCATACAGTCGTAAACAGCGCCATGATCAAACTGCTCACCGACGACCAGACCACACGAGACCAGCTCACGGCCGGGCATCCCTGGGGCCGGCTAGGCGAACCAAAAGACGTCGCGCGCGCTGCCGTGTTTCTAGCGAGCGAGGACGCAGGTTGGGTAACGGGAGTGGCGTTGCCGGTCGATGGAGGGTTTACCGCACAGTAGAAGAACATGCAATCATTTTGAACGCATCTCACATCATTTCCCTCTATTGTCTGCATTACATACAGCCGTCACACCACTCCCACTTTCCCTTCCTTCTCTCCACCCTTCTCGTTCTCCAGCCTGACTGCCCTCTGCCCTGTCTTCATCCCCCTATCAATGTCCCTCGTAAAGAACGCCGCAACCATCGCCAAAAGTCCAAACGCAATGGCCGCCTTATACGTCGTCGAGAACGCGTGCACATACGCCCTCTTAACCGCCAACTGCGCGGCCGCGACCACACCAGCCGTGGCGCCCGGCACAGCCTTGTACGCCGCAGCGGTGTTCAGCGCGGCCGCCTTTGCCAATGCCGGCATGTTTGCGGCCGGGAATGCCAGAGGAGCGACGGCCGTGTGGAGTTCAGATGGCACTGCAGAGCTGCTCAGTCATCACAACTAACCCAAGAGGGACAAGCCAAACCTACAGTGCTGCGCAAACCCATTGTTCACAATAGCCGTATAAATCGCCGTTGCCACCGCCCCGCCAAGCAGCCGAAACGTCCCCGCCAGCCCCACAGCAATGCCGATGTCGACCTGATCGTCGATACCGAGCGACAGCATCGCGAAGCTGAGCAGCTGCGGCGGGGTCACGGTGCTGGAGAGGCACACGATTGTCACGATCGCCTGGATCTTGTCGTCCAGACCGACGCTCGCGAGACTGCCGATCAGGGCTGTTTCGGCGATCATGAAGAACACGAGCTGCCACCGCTCGTGCTGGACCTGCGCGCAGATGAAGACGACGACGAAAGAGGAGATGATGGTGCCGAGCGGGATGCATTCGGCGTAGAGGCCCTTGGTGATAGGGTTGGGGCCGGTGAAGAGAAGCTGGGATTGGCGGGGCCAGAGCACGTTCATGGAGTCTGTTTTGGGGGTGGTGTCAGTCAGTCAATATGCTGGGGGTGGGTGAGTCAGGGATGGGATGAACAGCTTACAGTAGAGCATGCCCCCGACGAAGCACACGACCAGCACCATCGTGAAGCCGCGCCAGCGCTTGAACAGCCGCGGCGGCATGAGCGGGTACTTCAGGTCCGCGTACACCTCCCAGAAGCCCAGGCTCACGAGACAGCTGAGCCCGACCAGGATGGGCGCGATAACGTGCGCGCTCTTCCACGCGTACTGACGCCCGCCCCAATTGATCCCCAGCAGGAACAGCAACGTCCCCGAGCTGAACAGAAACAGCCCGACAAAGTCCATCTCCTTGACGAGCTGCATCTTGGTCTTGCCGTCGAGCTTGTGCTTAGTGTGGAAGGTGGGCGGGAAGTAGGTGCAGGCGAGGACAATGCCGAAGAAGGCGTGGAAGCCGCACTACATCCCCTCATCAGTCACTGTGAAAACAACGGACCTGGTTGCGTGTTGCTGACCATGTACCAGTATGCACCGCGCCAGCCGATCGAGGTGTGCTCGATGAAGGCGTAAGCGACAAGGGGCCCGAGGAAACTGACTGAGGCCATGAGGTCGAAACAGCCTATTTGGCCGTCAGAAGATATGTGTGTGTCAAGGGCAGCCTTTCAGGCTTGAGCAGGGCTTACCGATTGCATACAACCTCCACTTGTTCGGTACGATCTCCTGGATGCACGCGTAACTCATCTCCTGAAACCCGCTGCCGATGCCGAAGATGACGCCGCTGGCGATCATCTGGTTGATGCTCTTGCCGGTTGCACCGACGATCGTGCCAATGAAGCTGATTGTCGCGCCTAGGAGCATGAAGTACCGGCGGCCGACTTGTCGAGCTGTCAGTAAAGGTTGAAGTCAACAAGAGCGGGATGATTTACATATGTCAGCCAGGCGGCCGCCGACGGAGATGATGATAGCGGCGCAGAGCTGCCATGATACCGTGATCCAGGTGTAGTTCGGGTCAGGGCCGAGGTCGGCGTTGATATAGCTGAGGATGGTGGAGGGGATTAGGAGTGTTAAGATGTATGCGTTGAATTGCGATGTCAATGCCTTGACCTGATTAGCATGGCAAGTGGATGAATCTTGGACAGATTTGTTACTCACCAGGAATGCAAGGATTGTTTGCCAGTTGAGTTTTGGTTCCACTTCGGCCGCTTCATACTGCTGTTGTCGCGTATCGTCTGACGCAGCTTCAACATGGATGATATCATTCTTCTCACGCTCCAGCTCTTCCATTGTACTATGATGTTGTGTATGCGGCATGAAAGAATTGGAACGGTGAGTAAGGAGATTGCCTTTCACTAGAACCCGCAGAGACACTTTTCATGGCCATGGTGACATTATGTAGACACCTCAAGCCGGGTGCACCCTACCTGCCAGAAGATGTCCGGTAAAGTGATCCATATCGGCTGTAACGGCTCGCCAAGGATGCTGTGTCCTTTTGCAGATCAGGCATCTTCAGCACCGATAGCAAGGAGCATCTGCATGGAGGCCGGGGTAAGTTAAGCGAAACCTGGGGCTGGTCGGGTATGGTTATCCCCAGACACATGGGCTTCAAACCACGTCCACTCTGGTATAGGAGAATTCATGACATGTTGCTGTTCCTGTCGTGGCTGATTTTCGGATGGAGTGGCGTTGCGAGAGCTGTCACGCTCAGTGGGAGGCAGTCCACATATGCATTGTATTAGCAATGCTTCTTACCCAACACAGGCAGACGGCGCTCTGTTTTCATTATGTCTGGAGAGTTTGATAGTAGAACAAAAAGGTACTTGTGGTCGCTGCGGGACTGCGATAGCCTTCTCGAAGTTAATTTTCTAGGTCTCGGCACATGCATGGATGCTTTGTAAGAGCCCGACGATTCCTCATCACTTTTGGTCGACACAAGGTCTCTGGGGCCAGCCTCACACAAGACCTATACTGTCAGACATTATGTACTCGCGTAATGGCTCCGGCCAGTAGTTGCTGTCCGGACCGTGATATGATGTGTTTCTTTTGGATGTGACGTCTATTTAGCTCCTGCCGCTTTCTTATAGTCGGGACCAAACTCCTATACACAGTTAGTATGATTCCACTAAACTACCAAGGCAGACGAAATCTAACGTACCTTATACCACCTCTCCACAACCTTCCTACTCATCCCCGCTCCTATTGTCTCCTTGTCCTCCTCCCACTGCTTCACTACCTCCTCCATAAACTCGTCCACACTCAACGCATTCGGATTCTTGTCCTTCTTGTTATCATCCGGGTCCTGCCTCTCCCGATGCAAATCTGTGGCCACCGTCGGCGGCGCAATCTCTACCACCCTAACATTCGAATCCTTCAGTTGCGTCCGCAAATTCATGCTGAAGAAATGCAGCCACGCTTTCGTGCCGTTGTAGACCGGGTTGATGATGCTGAAGGGGATGTAGCCGAGGACGGAGGACACGTTCATTATGACCGCACCGTTCGGCTTGCTCTTGAAATGGGGCAGTAGACCCAAACACAGGTGCATCGGCCCGCGAATATTAATATCGATCTCCTGGTCCGCCTTGCTGAGGAACTCCTCCGGGTCGCCGTTGACGTCTAGCGGGCGCTGCACCCCAGCGTTGTTGATCAGGCAGTCCACCTCCGGGTGGTCAATGGTCACCTTCTTGATGAAGTCCGGGATAGCGGAGATATTGCCGGTATCGAGAGTGTAGTAATCTAGAGCACCCATGTCTTTGCGCGCAGCCTGGAGTTTGGATTCCGTGCGCCCGACAATAATGACTTGCTTGCCTTGCTTGATCAAGTACTCGCTCATGGCGCTGCCGATGCCACTGTAGCCGCCTGGGACGTGAGTCAGCATGGCTATTGAGTTTGAATGTGGTATCGAGATGAGGGACGAGTGCCTACCGGTGACAATGGCGCATTTAAAGTCCAGTACGTGAGGAGCCATTGTGGTATTGAGCTTAACTATGGGGACAGTTGTGATGGTTTCTCTTGCGGTTGACGAAGGAACAATGTGTACTTGGGCGGAACATGCTGTGTGAGACGTGCATTTATACCTCACAAATTCGTGGGCAGTGACGTTCAGTACGGCTTCGTTTCGGCGCAATTGGAAGGTTTATTGGGGATGGTTGGACGTCATCGGCCAGAGTTGAAGCAAAAAAGCGTCCGACTTCCCATCAGAGCGAACATGCTGTTTTGGTTGGTAAATGTGTCTTCACCGCAAACCAGACTCTTAGCTAGATTGAGCTATGGGGACACTCCAAGGCAATCTATTCACAACATGGATTGCGTTGAGTAAGATGGTGTACATTTTCTCGATGGATTTGGATCCTTAATCGGACGTAGGACTATGAAGGACACCATAAGGAGCGCAAACTTGCCAACGACTGTGATTCTGGTTGCAAATTCGACATGGTTCCTATGCACGCCTGGAAACACGGAGGAATGTCCCATCAAACGTCTTTTGTCCTCTACATGGACGAGATTTTGAAACCAGTCAAATCGAGATCCATTGAACTATCAACACCCAAAGCCCCAAATCACATGCAAAGACTGCACCAGACCCGCCGCAGAAGCCCCCATCAACAACTCCATCTCTACAATTTCGCCTTGCTGACAATGTAGCCGTTACCCTTATTTAGCCACGTAACCGCATCATCGACCATCTCATCTATGATGGCCTTTGCAGACTTCCTCTCATTGACAACAGCGGCGACCTTGCCCATCAGGAATGGTCGCGCATTGTCCATAGTGTCATCGTCGATATCATCACCCATGGTCTCGAGGTCGTGCTCCACAGGGATCTTGCCCCGCGCAGTCAGCTCCTTGATCTCAGCCTGCCTGTTCTCTTCCCAGTTCTCAATGTACGGGTTCTTGCGGACTCGGAGCGGTCGGCCCTACGAGTTGCATCTATTAGCACCCACGCTCCTGTTGTCCCTGGGCCGCGTTCTTAGAAGCCAGAGCAAGAACGAGACTTACAGTGAAGATGATCGTCCGCACGTTGTCATCGAACCCAGCGGTCCTGACAGCCTCCTGATGCGCCTTCGGCGCGCCCGCCTCCTCACTCAACACAAACCTCGTCCCGATCCACACACCAGTAGCACCCAGCATCAACGCCGCCGCCAAACTCTGCCCATTAAACAGTCCACCCGCCGCAATGACCTGGATCGGCTCGCCCGTCATGGGGCTCTTGTTGCCCCTGCACATCTCCACAACCGTCGGGATGAGCACCGTAGTCGGGACGTCTCCCGTGTGGCCGCCGCCCTCGCCACCCTGCGCGCAGATCAGGTCGGCGCCGACGTCGATGCACTTCTGCACGTGCTTCGGGTGGCCGATCATGTTCATGTACAGGATGCCGGCCTTGTGCAGCCGCTCGACGACGTGCTTGGGGGGCACGCCGACGGCGGAGACGAAGAGCTTGGCGCCGCTGTCGATGATGATGGTGACGAGCTCGTCGAGCTTGCCTTTGGTGTAGTCGTAGCTATGGAGCGAGTGATGTATTAGTTATGGTCGAGATAACATGCTAGGGGTGGAAGAGAGAGAGGCGTACTTGGTCTTGCGAGCACCGCCACCAACCTGAGGTAGGAGGAGATCAACACCGAAGGGAGCGTTCTTGTTCTTCATATAGCCCTTCAGCTCTGCGATTTGCTCCCGCAGCATGTCTGGAGTGTAGCCAACACCGCCGATCACACCGATTCCTCCAGCATCGGACACGGCCGCAGCCAGCCTAGGACCAGCGGCGACGTTCATGCCGGCTAGCATGACGGGGTGGTTGATCTTTAGAAGATCGGTGGTGGCCGTGCGAAGCTTCTCTGTTGTTTTGTTAACGACTACTTCCATGTCAGAGAACGCATGTGAAACTCGATAGACTTACGTGGAGAGGCCATGATGGGGTATCTACAGACTAATGAAATAGGGGTGGATGTAGTAGAATGATGGGACAGAAACGATGAAGACTTTTGAAGCTGAGTTGCGAAGAGAGATGTAGAGTGAACGCGGAGGTGTGGGGATTGGTATATGAAGGGACCGGTGCTAGCAGACGGCCTCGGTATGGAGCGCTGACACTGACTGGAGAAGGTCTAGTCTGGGAGAGGAGTCTGGGGTAGGAGTGAGATCCACATGGCAGAAGTGGACAGATGCCGAGGCACTCGCAGTCGGTAACTAGGCAAGTTTTAAGGTTATGTCCGCTTAGCGGTCATTTCAACCAGAGTGTCCTCCAAGATTCCAGATTTACTGCGTGACCTAATTCTACTGAATATAATAAGGTATACCTACTACTCTATTTACTGTAGAGATAAGGTGCAGCGTGGATGTCCCCCACTTATTAAGAACACAAACTTACCCAGCCCGTGGTTGCACGCTAGGCTGCATCAGCACTAGACAGGTAGCGTCCCTGACGACGCCCATGGAATTTTTATTTCCTGCACTGAATCAGTTGGTGAATACTTGCCCAGTTCGACACTAAGAGGATGAGAAGCGTATACGGTGCTGCGTTAAGAAGTCGCAACACGTGTAGATCCTTGCTCCTGCGCCAGAGCCGTTTGACATGTCCAGCTGCACAGTACTCAGTCCTTCCCAGTGTGCAGTACCGACATTACTCGTCAACCCCTCGTGCAATGGATGCTAGTAGTGACCGAACGGTGCCTAACCCCAGGAGTAATATTGGGGGCAATACATCGAACGGGACCGCTCAAAATGGCCACCAAAATGGGACGATGGGCTACTTTACTGTGCAGCAGCTCAACGCACGTGGGCTGCACAGAGCTTTCATAGCGTTTGGCAGTAATTTGGGCGACCGAATTGCATGGATAGAAAAGGCTTGCCGAGCAATGGATGAAGAGGATGGCATCCGTATCACCAGGACCAGTGGACTGTACGAAACGAAGGCGATGTATGTTGAGGATCAGAACAACTTTATAAATGGGGCTTGTGAGGTAGGTTGAGCTGTTAGACGGCTGTATATCCATACGGTATTTTTTATGATATTTCCTTCTAGTTTGTCTCATTATTCGAACCATCTCTTACAAGTGCAGTAGATCGAAACTTCATTGAGTCCGGTTGAACTTCTCAACAGGCTTCAGGCCATTGAGACGGCCCTGGGGAGAAAAAAGATCGTGGACAAAGGCCCAAGGAATATCGACCTTGACATTCTCCTCTATGACCATGTCACTCTCGATACAGACCGTCTGCACATCCCACATAAGCTAATGCTGGAGCGGGAGTTTGTCCTGCGGCCACTCTGCGAGTACGTTCGAACCCTTCCATTGTATTCATCGATTAACCTTCTCCAGTCTTATACCTCATGAAACTCCTCCATCCACGTTTTCAAATTCCACTTTCGCATCCCACCTCCAGCAACTCCCTCCAGCACCGCAACCACTCACCACTCTAACCCCTCTCTCCCCCACCCTCCCCCCGCTAACCCCCCTCTCCCCAACCCGCAAAACCCACATAATGTCCATCCTAAACCTAACCCCCGACTCCTTCTCCGACGGCGGCCAGCACTCCCCAACCAACACCCCCCACCTCCACTCAACCCTAACCAGCCACCTAACCTCCGGCGCCACCCTCCTCGACCTCGGCGGCCAATCAACCCGCCCCTCCGCCCCCCAAATCTCCGCCGCCGCCGAAACCGCCCGCATCCTCCCCGCCATCCACCTCCTCCAGTCCCTCCCCTCCGCCCAGCACGCCGCCATAAGCATCGACACCTACCACGCCTCCGTCGCCCGGTCCGCCATCCAAGCAGGCGCCCACATCATCAACGACGTCAGCGCCGGCCTTCTGGACCCCGAGATGCTCCCCACCGTCGCGGAGCTCGGCTGCACCGTCGTGCTGATGCACATGCGCGGCACGCCCGCCACCATGACCGCTCTCACCGACTACAGCGCCCACGGCGGCGTGGTGCCGGGCGTCGCCTCTGAACTGCTCGCCCGCGTGCGCGCCGCGGAGGCCGCAGGCATACGGCGCTGGCGCATGGTATTAGACCCGGGGATCGGGTTTGCGAAGACGGGGGCGCAGAACTTGGAGTTGTTGAGAAGGTTGGGGGAGTTGCGGGAGTGGGAGGGGCTGAGGGGGATCCCGTGGCTGGTGGGGAGTAGTCGGAAGGGGTTTATTGGGAAGGTGACGGGGGTTAAGGAGCCCAAGGAGAGGGTGTGGGGGACGGCGGCGACGGTTGTGGCGGCGGTGCAGGGGGGGGCGGATGTGGTTAGGGTGCATGATGTGAAGGAGATGGGGTTGGTGGCGAGGATGGCGGATGCGATTTGGAGGGTTGAGGGATGAGGGTGGCTGGAGGGAGGAGGGAGGGGCGAGGAGGTGAAGATGGGAGGACAGAAGGGATGGTGTGATACTGCTGGCGCGAGGCGAAAGCAGCTGTCACTGTATGAGCAATCGAACAGGAGCATGTATCAGAAGTTGTAATGCTACGAGCCTGATGTCTCTGAGCCCGCCGTGACTTTGTCGGAAGAGGGACAGGTCTCGTTCAGGAATGTCGTTATTCTAACGAAAGAATCGCTAATCACTTCCACGAGAGAACATTTGATGCTTGATTACCATAAGACGCTCATCTATGGTATAGGCTTGTGCGATATATGCGCTCACTCATGCACATGCACCCCGCTATGTTCTGCTCTCTAGTCCATCCAAAAGGTGCCACATCGTAGTGTCCAAATGATACACTAAAGGAAAAACGTGACGATGTAGAGCGGGTGAACCGCATATGAATCCATGCCAGTGGCGCCCCAGTACTAAGCTTCTAAGCTCACCTGTACAGCCATTATCCTGTCCTTTGATCTGGCAACATCAGTATAGTGACTGGTATGGTCGCCGAATGGACAGTAGTCGATCTGCTCTCGACTCCATATATCGTATTTGGTCGATTTTCGTATCAAGTTCGGTGCTGCAGGGTCTCACATCTCCTGCTGCAGCTCAGAAACCTTCTGGTAAAGCTCATCTGCGAACTGCTGCCGCATCTGTGGGACAGTCAGCAACCGTGCCTCAAATCAAGCGCACAGCGGTCTCTCTAACGCACCTTCAGCTGCAGCAACTCCAACGTCGGTTTCCCGTCCACACTCCCCCAGAAGTACACGTATCCGCCCGTCGGCTTCCCGCCCGTGGCGTCTCCAATCTTCAGCTCCTTCTGCACAGGCGAGTTCAACACAACCCGATGCGAGCCGTCCGCACGCATAATAAAGCGCGCTCGTTTCGGCGCGTCATTCTCATATTCTTCCTCAGTTGGGTTCACGATATTCAGTTTGAGCGTGCCGAGACCACGCTCTTTCCATTCCTTCTTCCCGCTCTTCTCGTCCTTGACGAAGTTGTAGAGCTTGGCGCGGCTACTGAAGACGGTGGATTCGTTCTCTTCGCCGGTTTCCACTGATGCGTATAGAGAGTTAGCACTTTTGTCAGTGAAGTAGAACGAAAGACGCAGTGTCTTCAACAGAGGTAAGTAGCTTACCATCTTGCTCGTAGAACCGCTTGTCCTTCTTCTCCTTCTCCTCAAGCACCGGATTCTTGACTCCGTCACCGTCCTCCTCATCATCTGAACCCTGCTCTTCTTCCCTGTCGTCTGCCGCTCCAAATGGCTTCGCTGGCTTGTCACTCAGCCCAGTAATCCCACCAGACCCGCCTGCGCCGGCGAAACTGCTCAGCTTTCCGCCCGAAAGGCCTCCAAAGCCGCCGCCGAATCCAGCGCCTCCTCCAAGGCTGCCGAAACCTGACGTGCTCGAACCTAATCCAGGCGCAGAACCAACGCTGGCAAAGGGGGACTTGCTGCCGTTTCCAAGCGTGGCTCCGAAAGCGCTACCAGACGAACTACTTGTCTGGCTCGCTGCGCCGCCAAAAGCAGACGGTTGTGTCACTGTGCCGGAGCTTGCTGCACCGAAGGGACTGGCAGCCGGTTTGGAGGCGCCAAGCGCACCGAATCCCGACGTGCTGGATCCTGCCAGGGCGGCAAACCCTGAGGAGGCGAATGCTCCAGATGAGGGTTGAGGCTGGCCGGTGGGTGATTTGCTCCCTGCTAAGGCGCCAAAAGGAGAAACCGCTGAGGTGTTGGAAAAGCCGCTTGATGCAGGAGTCTTGCACGTAATTAGTTCAGGAGTAAGTTTGGAGTGAGAGTTGGGTGCTCGCGGATGCTTACCTGTGAGGTCGGCGCTTGGCTTGTAACAGTGCCCGTAGCAGCTCCGTCTGGGCTAGCACTCTCCCTGTGGCGCTTTGCCTCTGGTTCTTCGCCGACGGCTTGTTGAATTGTATGTGATGCCCCCTTTTCTGCTTCCGTAAGAGATGTGGTCTGCGTGTCTGGTATTGGCTCCAGTGACGAGGCAGCAGCCTCTTCTCTTTGATCCTGCAGGAACTGATCACGACTCCGCTTGTTTTTGGGACTGATCACAGACTCCCTCATTGCCTCTTGAGAGGCGTCTTCCCTTTTCGAAGTAGTTGCAGCTCGATCATTATCAGCTCCGATTGGCTTCGTATGGTCAGATAGTGCAGTGATATTGTCTCGCACGTCTTCCTCCATCTTTTGGCTAGAGGGCTCTCCCTGTGCATCCCTGTTGAGCCCGTTCTGCTCTGATACATTGTCTCTTGATCTCTTGCGACTGTGGTTTCCAGAAGACTCCGGGGTGTCGTCATCCATATGCCCACCCTCAACATCTTCAATGCTCCTCTTCCTGCGTAGCCGGCCTCTATCGCCATTTCCGTTACTCTCCGTGTCACTCTCGGGGCCTGGCACCTCTCCTTCCACTTCTGGTATATGACCACGGGCGTGCTCTGCTGTCTCTCCGGAATCTGCAATGAAGGTCTTTTTAAGCTGTTCACGTACCGGTCGCTCACCGCTTTCGTTGTCGCTGAGTGGGTTGTTATCTTCCCGAGCGGTTGAAGCGGCAGTCTCGCGTGCTGCAGGGGACTCGCGACGAGTCATCGTGCTGGTCAGAAGTCGGATCGACGCTAAAGATGTGTGTCTTCTAGGACTGGGTGGTCTTGCTGTATCTAGACCTTATCCAAAACAATCCAAGATCGAGTGGGCTCGGTCGAGATATGTGTTTGTGGAAGTATCGACTGTGGAGGCGTGAAACGTATCTTTCCAGTATCTGAGGTATCCCGGTGAAGTGATCCTGAGCCTTCTCAAAGTGACTCGACGTGTGTTAGGGTGATTCGTGTTGCAGACTAAACAGTCAGTTAGACTGGTACGGCCTTTCCAGGCTCTATATCACAAACCCGCTATTCCGGAGATTTCGGGAGACTAATACACTGTGAGATCAAGTGTCTGCGGTCCGAAGTGTTGGTCTGTAGGGGAAGACCTCGTATGTGATGTGCAAAACGGTGCGGCGGGTGAAGCGGGAGATTGCCGATTGCGGCGCGGGGCCTTCGATGGGCCTTGACTCGGATGTTTGATTATTGTTAGATCTCGATCGGCACGGTTTCGAGTCTCTCGGAATTAGCGAAGAGTTCGAGGGCGTGAGAAAAAGCGACAGGGAGATTGCATCCGCTTGGTGGAGCTGTGGAGCTGTTGGTCGAATGACTTGGCGGCTCTGGCCGTTGCAAGCCATAGTGACGGAAGTGGCGGCACGTTTAATCGAGCGCTCGGCTGGCAGCAGTGTCCCGATACTTCTCCGCGAATGCTTCATGGGACTGTCCCCGCGGCAGCTCAATTCCACGCCTCATACTCAGAGGCTCTCATCAAACCTTACTTCACATTGTAGTGTACTACTGCTCGAGGACTGTGCACTAAACATGTCGGATTTCTCACAAAATCATTACAGGTCTGTTGTAAGTGGACAGAAGACCTTGTGTGTATCGCGCCAGTTATGTTAGAATATCTGTATTATGGAGTTGATATTTCCTATTGCCATCTAAGTGTATGCTGATATTGAAAGATGCAGTTAAAAAGAAGGAGCCGATTTACGCATGTAAACGCTCATCAATCAAGGAGTGTATGGAAGCAAAGCTGTCCGTCACACCAACTAGGCCAAATCCCCGTCTCCCCAGTCTCTCTATCAGCCCCTAAGTGTACTGCCAGGCACCCGGCGTACCGCTCGGCCAGTCCTTCACCAAGATGGTGAAGTCAATGCAGTTGTCGGCGAACGTCAAGCCGTCCAGTTTCTGGAACACCTGGTACGATCCAGGATAGGCGTCGCTGGGGCAGGCGGTCCAGCCATTACCAGGCAGATAAGTAAAGGCGCCGCCCTGGTAAGCATTCACACCGAAGACAGAGCCGGAGGGATAGGAGGCGCTGTGTGCTTGCGTGAATCCAAGCGCTCCTTGTGTAGGCTCGATGTAGTAAGCCTGGCCGCCGGGCACCACGACGTTCTGTTACAAAGCTGTTAGTCCGGATCTATTCGCAGCATTGTGGAGTTTACAGAGAGCTTACCATGCCCTGACCAGCGTAGAGGCTGGTGCTGTTGGCCTTCGGGCAGTTCGGTTGAACCACGTCGGGGCAGTAAGTGCAAGGACCGCGGCCGATCCAGAATCGCTGGCCGCAAGCCTCGACGGTCTTGCCAGTGAACGGGGCAGACTTGCTCTCGGCGACCAGGGTGAAGGGGCCTTGGTCTGAGGGCAGGAGGCCGAGCTGCTTGTTCGAGCAGCTGTACATGTACGGCGAGTAACATGCCGCGCCGCAACGTTGAGTAGGTACGCCGCCGACGACTGGGCATAGGAATTCATTGTCGAAGCAGGTGTACTGCTGTGGTTAGCATCGATGCTGAGGCAGTGGGGAATAGCTTGGGTCAGTGTACCTGGGCCGGATCGTATCTCGCGTCTCCGCAGTTCTGAAGCTCACCGATGGCCAGACCAAAGAAGATGGCAGAGAGAGGAAGAAGTAGCTTGGAGGAGACCATTTTGAGTTGATTGATGGTATTGATGTTTTAGGGATGTGCTGCTGTGTGATTGGACTATTTGTACTGATATAGGTTATGAATGCTCAGCGGTGGTGAGACTTATATATTCAACTCATGGAGATGTCCCCAAGAAGACGGCCTTCTCTTCCGCTAAATACGAATACGACTATTGCACATCGTTGCGGCGATCCCGGATCTCGTGCTCAATTTATCTCATGCTGCTGAGGAGCCTCTCGTACCGGTGCCTCTGATGGAGTACAGCAGTGCTGCATTAGGGTTCACACCTACCCTGTCGGCTTCCATCGGAGGCTCTGTTTGAGGCACAGAGTAGGATGAGGACTTACTGTCTCGAGCGTACTCACATCCTTGGTTTGGTAACCTGCGTCACGGTGCAGCCCATTGTGGGGTTTGTGGGGTTTGTAGTGTTGCAGCGGCCCGTTGCGTACATCATGGTCTCTTCGACCAGGCTTCGACCGGGCTAGTCGAAGATCAGGTACGATACGCTCAGCTCCTTGCGCTCTCCAGTTCTACGGTGAGCTGATGAGTGCTCCAATCGTGTTACGTTGTGGAGGTCTGACGGCTGTACTGGCATCAGCAGCGCCGTAATGCTGATCGTAGACGTTACTGTCGTTGCCAAGACGTGTCGTCCAGCATTGCACTAATCGGTTGTAGCTTAAAATAGACAATGCAGGAGCTCATGTGAGCGCCGACACCACCATGCTCGAGCAGAAAACTACGTCGATCGCCACCGAAGAACCCTTTTCGGGTTATATACTAGATACATAGCAGAAGTTCTCGGTGGATGAAGTTCCGAGTGGTAGTACGTGGAGTTCTATGCACCGCTGCTTATGACAGACATTGGTCCATACTGCAGGTCCGATGCTGAGCACATGCGTCACCTCCAACTCTCACCAACGTCGTGGTATCTCTCTGGCCATTAGGGGTCCTCCACAGTTTTTGTCCACCTCTACAGTTATTCACATAGGTCAAAATAGTCACGAGACCATCCAAAACCAGTTTCTTGATAAGCTCCACTGTGGAGAATCGAGTCCTTTTTGACAGTCCCATCATATCATTACTTCCTCTCAAAGATACTACGTAATTCAAACGCAACCCCATCATTACATATCCTATAGGAATCCAAAGCTTGCTATACATCGCCGTCTTAGCCAGCTCTGAGCCTACCAGTGGAAACTCATATCCCACCCATCGCGCCAAGCTCCATGACGGGTCATATCGTGTAGCCCAGTAACATTGATCACCCCATTGCCATGGTGCCACTCCGCACCATACTGCTGGCAGGGCTGATTGTTGTACGCCACATTCGAAGGCGCAACTTTCGCCCCAACAACAGTGACGCTCGCAAGCACATTCTGCGCGTCGTAGGTGCCCGTCACACTGGCCGATAGCGTGCCGTTTGTGAAGGTTAACTCGATGTATTTAGTCGCGTTCTGCACGATGCTCACGCCATCGTCGAGGTATAAGCTTCCCGAGGCTTCGCCGTTCGCGTCGAGAGCGACAAGGAGATTGGACGGGTTCTGGCGCGTGGTGGCCGTGTTGTTGCCGGGTTCTTGCAGCGGTATAATTGAGCCGCCTCTGATGAAGACGGGAATATGTCCTAACGGGGCCGGAATCGTCTTGTTCTCGCCAGGTTGGACATCGACCGCCGTCAGGTTATACCAGTCGTACCAGATCGTTCCCTCGGCTACGCCGGGGAAGACGCCTTGCACGTAGTCCACGAGAGGCTGCAACACTGGTATGATGAGAAGGGAAGGTCCGAGCATGAACTGGTTGTCCACGCCAGCTAGCGAGGCATCGTTGGGGAACTCCCACTGGAGCGCACGGATGACGGTCTCGCCCTGAGTATGTGCATGGTAGAACAGCGTATACATATACGACAAGAGCGAGTACCGGATGTTCATGACCGTCCTCGTAGCTTCCGCCACTGACGCCCAAACGTATGCTTCCTGGGCTGTCGAGTTGATGATGTTGTGGTTGCGATAAAACGGGGTGAAAGCAGCGAGCTGCATCCAGCGGCTGCACAACTCCATGTCTGAGTTGCCACTGAAGCCACACGCGTCCGCACCATTCTAATGCTCTGTCAGTACTGACAGCGAGTGCATGATTGGGGGGCACCCAGCAGCTACGCAGGAAACTCACCATAGGCATCCCAGCCATAGCGAATTGGAACATCTGTGATATCGACAGGTACATGGAGCCCCATTTTGAATTGTTGTCGCCTCCCCAATGGCCGATCTTGGTCCCCGAGCCGGCGAAAGTAGAGCGACCGATGATGAACGGCCTTCTATTAGGGAACACCTCCAACAACGCAAAATATGTTGCGTTGCCAATCATGTGACCGAACAGGTTGTGCATGACATACTCAGTGGTGTTGTGGGCGTCGTTGTGGGTCGCGTTCGGCGCCACGGTGCCCTTCACTATGGCATGTTCAGGGAAGCCAATGTCCAGGACATATGGAGGGAAGTTGAGATTGCGTACTCCGGGCGTCGGCTCAGTTCTACCCGCTGTGGACGTGGTCACCGGGGCCTGTGTCGACGAGATTGACGCAAGGACAGAGCTCTGCGAAGCTAGCGCAGCTGAAACTGATGCCGCTTCCGTGGCGTTGGTGATATTGAAGGCCTCGGGATACTCCAACTGAATGTTGCCTGGGTCTCCAGGAAGTGCGAATGGCGGATGGACAGGGTTCTCTGTCAAGCGACCAGCACCGCAGCTGCCAACACAGTACGACGAAGGTTCGCTGAGATCGATCCAGATGCCGTCGTATGGGACGTCGCCGTGCCACCGGACGAGATTGTTGGTCCAGAGCTCCTGTCCTTGGGGCACAAGGTAGTCTGTCCAAACGGAAAAGCCCGGCCATTGATCTCCATAGTAAAAGTCGTCGCCGTTGCGAATGAACGCATTCAGAGCCGCCCCTTCCTCAAATGTCTGATAGCGATCGCTCTCATTAGCGGGATTTTCCGCGTACAGATTGGAATCCACAATTGGAACATAGTGCTGTCCAGCCGCATGCAGCCTTGCAAGGAATGCTTGAAACTCAGCCACGGGGAACGTTCTTTCATCAGTGGTGAAGTCTCTGTACTGATTCATGTCTGTCCGTATAGATCGTTTAGAATCAGTCTTCACTGTACTAGCAAGACCACCCTCTCCAGGTCATAATGAACTTACAATCGAGGTCATTCCAAATAGTCTCCATCTGTATGCCGGCGTTCGCATATCCATCTACAACCCCTTGCATTACGGAGAGGTTCTGACAGGTGTAAGTTTGATGCAATCCAGGAGGAAAAATCACCGGAAAGCACCTGATAACCCCAGCGGCACTGGTGAAAGCCCAACGTCCAGAATTGCTGCATAACAG
>JAKLMF010000258.1:0-18797 GCA_022813555.1 Botryosphaeria agaves | reverse complement strand
GCGGCCCGTGCCGTCATGGCGTCAAGCATGAGGCTTTTCTGCAAGCAGATGAGGCGCATGATTCTGGGGGACCTCGCGCCACTTTTCATGAATCTAAAATGGTCAAGACATGCCAGCCAAGATTCTACCAAGACGGTCCAGCGGGGTAGAGGTCCCCGCTGCGGACGACACATTGTGGAGAATCAACATGAATATGGGGGCACTCAATGAAAGTACATACACCACGTATTGCTCTACAGGCTCAGACCATAAGGACATTCCAATGAGGCTCTTGCATAGTCCTTCAAGAGGAGGATTCAGAGGTTGTTTAGGAGACGCTGCCGGGCGAACGGCTCGAGGGGAGTCTTCCGTCAACGACGTAACGTCTCGGTGCTCCCTACCTGACCTTCATCGATTTATCTGTCTTTCTTAATGTCACATCTAAGATGTGTACAGCGGACATCAGACCGTCTCTTTGTTGCTCCAAGTCCGAATTTCGACCTTCTTGCTCTGCAAGGTTTTTGTGGTGTCCGAGTCTAGACTTCTCCCTACGTCAGGCCGAGTCACAGCCGATATCGCCGTCTGTCAGCCGCCGCCAAATAAGCAGAAAACTCGGCGGAGACGTGCGCATATCTCGGTAGTACGTGAGAACACCGAGAATATCAAGGGAGCAATTTACGCTTCGCTCTCCGTCAGATAGTCTTTGTCCTAGATCAGATCAAGTTGAGTAAGAGTGGATGGCACGTCAGTACGTCCTGGCAGTTGCAGCTCACATCTCCAGTCCATTGCCCTGAATATGTCCAAGTAGAGGAGACTGTATGAACAAAGCATTCGCTACGAGACATTACAATAGCCTTATACATGCTGTTTATCGACATCGAGATGGCGCAAATCGCCTGATCGTCTTCCCTCGCATGACTACTGGCTTGCAACAGTTCCTTTACGCCGCGTACTGCGTGGTACCTGACGACGGAATCATCCCCATAGGCTTGCAGTATTGTGCTGCGCTAGTGAGAGGCTCCCAATGCTTGTCTTCCGCTAATGATGTAGCTTCTCCAGTTCTCAAGTTGTCGTGCCCCTCATCGTCGAGCTCCACCTCGAATCACGAGATGTAAGGATGCTGAAGTTCTGACATTCCAGTGTGCCAGGCTCCTTGTCAGCGCATACCAAGCTGCGGAGGTCCAGAATCGGTGCCCAGCCTGCATGGCGCTACCCCCAGCAAAGCTGACATTTCCTGAAGCCTGATCTGGCACTACTCGTACTACGCCGCAACCCCGCATCAAGAGCCGCGGGGATATGGCTCGATCCGAAGCTGATGATGTGCTCCCTCAGGATCCGGAAATGTCATAGCAACTCGAAGCAGGATGGGTCACGAAGTGGGGTTTTCTCGCTCTCGGGGCAGCGTCTTTCATCACTGGTTGCCCGAACACCGGAGGGCCTGGACGCGGTTGTGGGTTCTCTGTCAGGTGCTGTCGTAGAACATACATATATACTCGTGTCGAGCCCTCGCTGAAGCAAAGTACTCACACACATCCACATCCTTCTTCCTTCCACCCGCAAGTCCCGCCCCGCTGGACTTTGTTATCTCCGTAAACCTTACAGGTAAACCGTGCCGCTCTAGCCCAGATCGTCTTCATCATCAATGCGGAGAGCTCGGGCCGTCCAACGTAACATAAGCTCACGCATCATAGCAGCCGCAACCCGCTGATACTTGTATACCGTATCTCATCTCCAACTCAGATACCCTCCACTTCGGTCTCTATTATCTCTATTCACAATGGTATTTGCTCGCTCTATCTCGAGGCTCGCTCGCCCTGCATCCTCCCTCTTCTCCGCACGAGCGGCTCCCAGCTTCACCTCGCGCGGAGCTTCCCTGCTGCGACCACAACAACCGAGCGGGGTCAGAACGCTAACAGCAACTGCACGACAACAGGGGAAGGTTCTCTTAGTCCTTTACGATGTAAGTCTACAAGCTGCTCGAGCAATTGATGCAATTGCGATGCTTGCCGTGTCAATGGAATGCTAATACCGGTCTTCTGGTAGGGTGGTGAGCACGCGCAGCAGGAGCCCCAGCTCCTTGGTACGACCGAGAACGAGCTCGGTATAAGGAAGTGGATCGAGGAGCAGGGTCACACTCTGGTCACAACCTCCGACAAGGAGGGCGAGAACTCCAAGTTCGACCAGGAGTTGGTTGACGCCGAGGTTATCATCACCACCCCGTAAGTACCACACAATCGCATACTATGCAGGGTCTGCGGGACATGGGCTAACATTCCTTTGACAGCTTCCACCCCGGTTACCTTACTGCTGAGCGTTTGGCCAAGGCCAAGAAGCTGAAGCTCGCCGTCACCGCTGGTATCGGTTCCGACCACGTCGACCTCGATGCCGCCAACAAGACCAACGGCGGTGTCACCGTCGCCGAGGTTACTGGCTCCAACGTCGTCTCCGTCGCTGAGCACGTCATCATGACCATGCTCGTCCTTGTCCGCAACTTCGTGCCTGCACACGAGCAGATCGCGGCCGGTGACTGGAACGTCGCCGCCGTCGCCAAGAACGAGTACGACCTCGAGAACAAGGTCGTCGGTACTGTCGCCGTCGGCCGTATCGGTGAGCGTGTCTTGAGGCGTCTCAGGGCATTCGACTGCAAGGAGCTGCTCTACTACGACTACCAGCCCCTGTCTGCTGAGAAGGAGAAGGAGATTGGCTGCAGACGTGTCGAGAACCTTGAGGAGATGTTGGCCCAGTGCGATGTTGTCACCATTAACTGCCCGCTGCACGAGAAGACCCGTGGCCTGTTCAACAAGGACTTGATCTCCAAGATGAAGAAGGGTCAGTACTTAAACAAAAACGTCAATTTCCAGTGCTAATCATCCACGCAGGCTCATGGCTCATCAACACCGCCCGTGGCGCCATCGTTGTCAAGGAGGATGTTGCCGAGGCCCTCAAGTCCGGTCAGCTCCGTGGCTACGGTGGTGACGTCTGGTTCCCTCAGCCAGCACCAAAGGACCACCCACTCCGATACGCTTCGTACAGCACCTGGGGCGGCGGAAACGCCATGGTGCCTCACATGTCTGGTACCTCCATCGACGCTCAGAAGCGTTACGCTGCCGGTACGTCTACTCCACAACTGCTCCACCGCATCAGCACCATGTTTGCTAATACACTGAATAGGTACCAAGGCTATCCTGGACTCCTACTTCTCCGGCCGCGAGGACTACAGGCCTGAGGACTTGATCGTCCACAAGGGTGACTATGCCACCAAGGCTTACGGCGAGCGCGCTAAGGCCCAGAAGACCGACGAGTCTTCCGGTTGAGTAAAGGGGATTTTGTTATGTAGCACGATTTAGGAATGAAATGAATTCAAAGTCCAATAATTTCTTGTACCATGAACATTGACCGAACTCTCATTGTCCTCCTGCTAGACTCCCAAATCGTAGAACGTACATGAAGACTGCGTGGGGTATACAAATGACAACCACGCCGAGCTCCCCCAAACGCCTGGAACCTGGTCCCAACCCATTCCGCGCCTCATGCTCAATCCCTTCTCTACAGCCTTTCTCTTCTCGCGCCACGCTTATCATCATCATCACCATCATCTTCCTCATCGCTCTCATCCCGGAACCCCTCCTCCAGCTCCCTACTCAGCCGCCTATCACTCCCAAACCCATCCCCCCTCCCCCTCCCTTCGCTCTCACCACTAAACCTCACCATCCCCTCCCCACCCTCCTCATCCTCAAACAGATCTTCCAAATCCTCAAGGTCCTGCTCCTCGCCATCCCCCCTCGAGCCATCCACGACTGTGCGACCCCGCCGCTGCCGTCGTAGGCGAGATCGGAGGGCGTCTAACCACGATGATGGTGTGGATGAGAGGCGCGAGGAGGGGAGGGGGAGGTACTGGGAGTAGCGTGTGCGGTGGCGCCGGTAGAGAGGCAGGATGAGATATGTTAGGGTGAGGTAGAGGAGAGCGGCTAGGAGGAGAGGGGTCAGGATTGTCTGTTGTGTGGGTGTTGGCGTTGAAGTTAATGTTGGGGGTGGTTAGGGTGTACCTTGAGGAAGGACAGGAAGGATGACATGATTATGGGATGGGCTTGGGTCGTGATGAAGAGAGAGCACCCAGGATGCGGCGCTGAGTCCGCTGTGATCAGGCTGAGGGGATAGGCCGGAGTGGTGGGCTGGTGCGAGTGAACTTGCGCGGCGCGCGCGGCTGTGCTGGGCGTGCTGGGCGTGCTGCAACAGGCCTCTCGTAGAGGGACGTCGTCTTCTATCTCTCAGTATGGATGAGGTATTCTTGTAATGTTAACAATCATGTTCAGCTTCCTACTGCAGGGCAGCGGGTGCGGCTTCGTTGTGGCTGACCGCCAGCCATCAGCCACGTGTGTGTCGTTGGCGGAGGAGAGACGGCGTCGACTCAGGAGACCGAAAGAACGACTCGCGTGCAATCTTTGGGTATGGAGATCTACACCACCTGACCCACCCACTCACTGCCGCCGCGCGATCGCAGGACCGACGATGAGAGCATCCTGCATAGCATCTTGCACAGCACACACCTCGCTGTGCTGATGCGCAAAGGTTCCCCAACGGACCTTTGAAACTCGCTGCATCGCGCAGGGGAGTCCAAGTCACACAAACTCGCCGCATCCGTCCATCGGCTCCAGATATTCAACAATACAATTGTACAACCACGCGCCGAGTCCGAACTCTCAAAGGAAACGTTCGTAGAGGTTGGAAAACTAGAGAAAGACACGATTTGCGGGTTACTGGCACTGGAGGGCAATTACGCAGGAGCGAGTTAGCGGCTGCAGTCGCTGCACGGCGCCTCCAACAACTGAGCAGACAACAACAATATGCCTTCGAGCACCTCGCAAGATGGAAAGCCCAGACAATCCTCAGGCGGCAAGTCTTTCTTCTCGCGGCGACACAAAGACAGGTCAAAGGACGATGGCCACCTCGTGCCGGAGACGCCTCCCACGCCCACCAGCGCTGCAGGATCGCAGTCCTCGAGACACTCACACCGAAACTCCCTGACGTCTCTGGATAACAGGCCGGTTTCGATGTCGATGGAGCCGGGTCTTGCTACGCAGACGGGTGTGATCACGTCTATACCGTACGACAGCGTGAACGCGGATAGGTTACCCATACCGGTTGAGCACCTGCCGAAGGACGACAATAGGCCTGCCTCACGGAGGGATCCGCTACCGCATCATTTGAATAAGGGGGGAGGAGATTACCATCAGTACCCGGCGGTACAGTACTCGAATGGCAATACGAACCTCGCCGCACCGAGACCACCTCCGCACTATACTTCGATGGCAACAAGTTCTTCGGGCGATAGAGGCATATTGATGCAACAGTACGGCACAGGGAGGAGTGGGAGTATGGCGAGTACCATCAATGGGTCAACCTACCTGAACTACAACAGCCCGTACGCTGGCGACAACTCCTCGAACAATTCCTATGCTACGCGCGCCTCCTCAGACCAAGCCAGTGTATACTCGAATCAATCACCGCACCGAGGCTCGAGCCTCCTCTCCCTACCGAACCCCTCCCAAAGCACCCTCTCCTCCATGACCGACCAGCAAACCCTCGCCCCAACCTCCTCCCGCCAAACCGCCTACCACAGCTTCCTCAGCGCGCAGCAGCCCGCCGGCTTCAACTCGACCACCTCCTTCGCCCCCGACGGCTTCCACCTGAACCGGCCGGCCGACGACCGCATAATCGAGCAAGAGTTCCTCGCGCTGATGCACAAGCGCGGCTGGAAGTCGCTGCCCGAGCAAGCCCGCCGCCAAATGGAAGCCTACCCGATCTCCAAAAAATGGACGCTGGTGCACCAGGACCGGCTGGCCGAGTGGCAGGGCGAGCAGAAGCGCCGGGCGAACGCGCGCTCCACCGTCGGCGGCGGCACCGACGGCACCGCCGGCATGGGCAGCCGCGCCGACGAGGAGGGCAGCCCGGAGTGGTATGTGCGCAAGGTGCTGGATAACACGATCACGGCGAAGCAGCTGCAGAGCTTGAGCGTGAGCCTCCGCACGCAGCCGATCGGGTGGGTGAAGAGCTTCGTGGAGGCGCAGGGGCAGATCGCGCTCGCGAAGGTGCTGGGCAAGATCAATCGGCGGCAGGGGCAGGGCCCTGCGCCGCCGCAGGGCAGCTCGCAGGACAAGGACCTGGATAAGGAGTATGATATCGTCAAGTGTCTGCGCGCGCTGATGAATAATAAGTATGGCGCCGATGATGCGCTGGTGCACTCGCAGATTATCGTGGCCCTTACGGGGAGTCTGATCTCGCCGAGACTGAATACTAGAAAGTTGGTTAGTGAGGTGCTGACGTTCCTGTGCCATTGGGGAGAGGGACAGGGGCATTTGAAGGTGCTGCAGGCGCTGGATTATCTCAAGGCGCAGCAGGGCGAGAATGGGCGGTTTGATGCTTGGATGCGGATTGTTGAGGTGACGATTGATGGGCGCGGCAAGATGGGGAGTCTGGTCGGCGCGAGCGATGAGGTGAGGAGTGGGGGGATTGGCATGGAGAACCTGCTCATGGAGTATGCGGTCGCGTCCATGTGCCTTGTCAATATGATTGTCGATGCGCCGGAGAGGGATCTGCAGCTACGATGCCATATCCGCGCGCAGTTCACGGCGTGTGGGATCAAGAGGATCTTGACGAAGATGGAGGGGTTCCAGTATGAGGTTATTGACAAGCAGATCGAGAGGTATCGGACTAATGAGGCGATCGACTATGAGGATCTGCTTGAAAGGGAGGCGAGCAGTATGGTCGAGAGCATGGAGGGGGAGGTCAAAGACCTGAGTGACCCGGTGCAGATAGTGGACGCTATCATGGCAAAGATCAGGGGAACCAGAGCGAACGACTATTTCCTATCCGCTATGCAGCATCTCCTACTCATCCGGGACAACGAGGGCGAAGACCGGCTCCGACTCTTCCAGCTGGTCGACAACATGCTCAGCTACGTAGCCATGGACCGGCGGCTCCCAGACATGGATCTCAAGCAGAGTCTAAACTTCACCGTGCAGAGCCTGCTCGATCGCCTGTACACCGACTCCGAAGCCCGCCAGGCCCGCGACGAAGCCCTCGAGGCGCGGCAGATCGCCGACGCCGCCATCGCCGAGCGCGACGACATGCGCGCCCAGCTCGAGCTCGGCGCCGACGGCGTCGTGGCGAAGCTGCAGAAGCAGCTGGAAGAGCAGGCCGGCATCATCGAGCTGCGGGGGCGCCAGAACGAGGCGCTCAAGGCGGAGTTGGCGGATCTGCAGAGGATTCGCGCGCAGGAGTTGCAAAGGAATGAGCTGGAGACTAGAGAGCTGTACCTGATGCTGAGGGACGCGCAGGACGTTGCGGCCGCGGCGGTGAAGGGGAGCGGCAAGGAGGGCCTTGCGAGGATGGATCCGACGCAGATGCAGGGGATTCTGGATCGCGAGAAGCTGATGGATCGGCTGGAGAAGCAGATTGAGAGGGCGAAGACGCAGGCGAAGCTTGAGGGCAAGGTTTGGCAGCTTGTTAATCCGTCTGACAAGCTCCGTGAGTTGCGGGACAAGATGGACGTGGAGATGGACCACGGTGACGAGGAGTCCTTCGACAATTTCAGCACTGGCTATCTCGGCAGCGCGAAGAGCGGGCTGGTGCGTGTACCGGTTGGAAGGGGTCCTCGGAGAGCTGCGGCGGACGCTTTGGCTGAAGAGACGGAGCGGATCGATTCAGAGATTCTGGACGAGGAGGGCACTGTGTTTGAGAAGCCGCGGATCGTGGAGCTGAGACGGCCGAGGGTACGGTCTGCGCAACAGACAGGCTTGCTCGGAGAAATTACTTCGAAGGTCAAGAAATACGACGCCAGCGACGATGAGGACGTGGAGGGCGATGGTGTCACAACCGGTCCTACACATCCCAGCCTCGACTCGGATTCGCCGAAGACGCCTGCTGACGAGACATTCGATGGTCCACCTCCACCTGCGGCACCGCCAATACCAGGATTCTCTGGCGCTCCTCCTCCGCCCCCTCCGCCTATGCCTGGCTTCTCGGGCAATGCCCCTCCGCCCCCTCCTATGCCAGGCTTCTCCAGCAGCGCTCCACCTCCGCCGCCTCTTCCCCGGTTTGGGCTCGATGGCTCCGCTCCACCGCCTCCACCTGCGCCTCCACTGCCCGGTTTCGCAGGCGGTCCTCCGCCCCCTCCTCCACCTCCACCTATGCCTGGATCCGGCGCCCGCATACCGGGTGCACCAGCACCACCCCCACCTCCTGTTCCTGGAGCGCCTCCGCTACCTGGGCCCAGACGAGGTCCTGGTTTCTTGCAGCAGCCTGCTTATGCGGCGCCACCAAAGATCGGCCTGGCGTATGCTCGACCGAAGAAGAAGCTCAAGGCTCTGCATTGGGAGAAGGTCGACACGCCGCAAGTTACTATTTGGGCCTCGCATACACCTGCGCAGGATGAGAGGGAGGAGAGGTACCGGGAGCTGGATAGCAAGGGTGTGCTTGCTGAGGTGGAGAAACTGTTCTCGGCCAAGGAGATCAAGGTGATTGGCAAGTCGGGTGGGAAGAAGAGCGACAAGAAACAGATCATTTCTAGTGATCTGATGCGCAACTTCCGTAAGTCTATGCGCTGTGCTTCTAGTGAGCATTACCGAGATGCTGACAATAACCAGATATTTCTCTGGCCAAGTTCTCCCAGCTCTCGGTCGACGAGGTCGTGCGTATGATCATCCACTGCGACGCCGAAACCCTATCCAACGACGTGGTCATGGACTTCCTCCAGAAAGACGACCTCTGCACCATCCCGGACAACACAGCCAAGCTCATGGCGCCCTACAGCAAAGACTGGACGGGCCCTAACGCCGCCACCACGCCCCGCGAACAGGACCCCGCCGAGCTCACCCGCGAAGATCAGATCTATCTGTACACCGCGTTCGAGCTGCGCCACTACTGGAAGAGCCGGATGCGCGCGCTCGCGCTGACGCGCACCTTCGAGCCCGAGTACGACGAGATCTCGACGAAGCTGCAGGAGATCGTGCGCGTGTCCGAAGCCCTGCGCGATTCCGTGAGCCTCATGAACGTGCTGGGCCTGATTCTAGATATCGGCAACTACATGAACGACTCGAACAAGCAGGCTTCGGGCTTCAAGCTGTCGTCGCTGGCGCGGCTCGGCATGGTCAAGGACGACAAGAACGAGTCGACATTCGCGGACTTGCTGGAAAGGATTGTCAGGACGCAGTACAGCGAGTGGGAGGGCTTCGCCGATGAGATCCAGGGCGTCGTCACAGCGCAGAAGTTGAATGTCGAGCAGCTGCAGCTGGATGCGAAGAGGTATATTGATAATATCAAGAACGTGCAGGCCAGCTTGGACGGCGGCAATCTGAGCGATCCGAAGAAGTTCCATCCGGAGGATCGGGTGAGTGTGGTGGTGCAGCGGAGTATGAAGGAGGCGAGAAGGAAAGCCGAGCAGATGGGGCTGTATTTGGAGGAGATGAGTCGGACGTATGAGGATATCATGACGTTTTATGGCGAGGATCCGACCGATGAGATGGCGAGGAGGGAGTTCTTTGGGAAGTTGGCGGTGTTTGTTACGGAGTGGCGGGTATGTGTCTTTCCTTTTCCTTTCCTCGCCTTTTTCCCTGAAATGTTTGCATTTGCCCCCCCAAGCCCGCTGCCTACATGCATGCTTGAGCCAATCCCGGCTAACGACGCTCGCAGAAATCCAAAGAGAAAAACATCACCATCGAAGAAACCCGCCGCCGCAACGAAGCCAATATGCGCCGCAAACAGCCGTCCGCCCAAAACCCCCTCCTCACCAACGGCGCCGGCACCCCCGGCGCCGGCACCGACACGCCCCCCTCCCCCTCCGCCAGCACCGGTGCCATGGATACCCTCCTCGCCAAGTTGCGTGCGGCCGCGCCTGAGGCGCGCGACCAGCGCGATCGGAGACGCAGGGCCAGGCTCAAGGATCGGCATCAGGTGCGCGTCGCGAGCGGGCAGAAGATGCCGGAGCTGGAGGAGCTGGTGCGGACGACGTCGAAAGAGGAGGATGGGGATGGCGCGACGGCGGCGCCTGGGCTGAGGGCGTCGGTGGATGACGGGGGTGAGGCGGGTGCGGCTGCTGCTGCTGATGGTGCCGCGCCGGCTGAGGGGAGAGGAGAGGGGATGCAGGAGGAGAGTGAGGATGTGGCGGAGCGCGCGGCGAGTTTGTTGTTGGGGTTGAGGGGGAATGCGGGCGTGGCTGAGGCGCCGGAGGTGGGGAGGGAGGATAGTTTGAGGGTGAGGAGGAGGAGGGAGAGTGCGGACGATGAGAGGACGAGAAGACGGAGGAGGAGGGTGGCGGCGGCGAGCTCGGAGGCGAGTGCGCTGCCGACGCCGCCGAGTACGATCGTGGAGGAAAGTGCGGATGGGGAGAAGCCGTCGGCGGGAGAGATGAGGAGTGAGAAGGAGGGGGATGGGCGGCTGCCGACGCCGGTCACGATTGTTAGTCCGCCTTCGCCGGTGGCGACGGTTAGGCCGGCGAGCCCGGGGGGGAGCGATGATGGGGGGTTTGTCACGCCGCCGGCGGAGTCAGAGTGATCCAAAGATCTTGTTGAAAGGAGGCTTCGAGGTATTGGGGTTTGATGTGTGCATATTCTTCTTCTTCTTGTCTGTTGCGATTTTCTTCTTAGTCGGACAGCCCTATCTTGTCTGTCGTCTTTTTGGGATGGGCTAGGCTTGTTGTGCTCAGCTGTGGGTTGGAGTGGAGTGAAGTTTTCTTTTCTGTTTAGCATGGCTTGCGCCTGGGAGTCAGAGGTTGGAGGGCGTGTTTGCATATAATACCTTTGGAGCGTCAGCGTGTTGGGCGTCTGGGGTTTTGCACGTGATGTGCACGGGTGGGCGCTCTGTGGTGCCTCGTTCGGGGGAGCATCTGTTTGGTATAGTACAGCGTACATTCGATCCCGTTCCCGTCTGCTGCATGCTCTAGAACATTTGACTGTGAGACTGGCCTGCTCGCTCACTGATTTCTGCTTTTCAGTAGCATTTTTTGTGGCCGTCATTTCACCCTCATTCAAGAGTGTTTGGTTTCACTTCACTTCTCACTGGTGAGGAGAGGCTCACTATCACAGCCACTCTCAGACGTCATTTGCGCTCAAGTCCAATCAGTTTGGTTTCAGATCAGTCCAGCTGAGCTAACTAGCTTTTCAGCCGATTCTGAACTACGCTGTTGTTTTGCTGTTTCTATACCGTCCTCTTCGTTTGTATGGCAATTTAGGGCGATACGGCGGTCGAAGTTCAGCTCACAAAACTACCGTCGACACGCCATCTCCTCGAAGACCGATCTCGCCCAAGAGCGCCTTGCTTTCGCTTCTTGAGCTTGGGAACAGATGGTATCTGAGGAAATCGCCCTTCTCAACAAAGTTCACGTCATCGCGCCTGCACACCTGCGTACGGGACCAGAGGCTTGATCCGGCGTTTCCAAAGCCGTTTCTAGGTAAGTGAGCTTATCAACGCCTGCGCAGATTTATCTGCTGTTGACGCTGGAACACAGTGTTTCTCTTCCCAAAAGTGTCAATCCAGCAGACAATACATATCACGGGCTCGCCATGATCCATCCTGAGGGCATCGAGGTGTACATAAAACCGTTTGAGGGTGACAAGCCTTACGAGGAATACATCAAACCCAGTGATGGTTCAACAAGTGATCTCATGGAGAGATATATCGAGGCGGTCACCGGCGACCGGTTCGCTATCGTGGTCAAGACACATCCCAACTTCCAATCCTTCGATGCAACGGATATCAAAATCGGTTTGAACATCGATACCACCGCCGTAGATTTTTGGGCCTGGAAGTCAGCAAGCGAAGACAACCAATGGTTCCGGGAATTGGTCGCAACTTGGAGTACAAGCAAGAGGTATATCGACGGCACATGGAAGAAAATCGGATTTTCCTTCGGAGATTTGGTGATGGGCAAGTCATTCCACCAGGAGACTTTTTCAATGAGGAGTAAGGCTAACGTGATAATGGCACGCAGACGAAGACTCATACATCGAACCTGAGTTGGCAAAGCTGCATGCATCGAAGATAGGCCGGATAATTGTGGATGTCCAGCGTGGGTGCATAACTCGTAGGAAGAATCCGAAACCATGGAACAAACATGGTTTGTTTCAAGAGAGTACTCCGAAGAAGATCTATAAAGATCTCGGCATCACTCACGGCATGAAGTAAGTTGTAGCTTCTCAGGTTACCGTACACGGGGTTTTGACACGGGAAAAGGCCTTTCGCAATCGATCATTCTATCCAAGTGCCCATGACGACTCACAAGTGGAAGCCGCTGAAGGATCCCGTGGAGGGCAAGAAATATCGCTTTGTTTTCCGCTATCGCTCACATAGTAAGTCATCTCGGCTATGAAGAAGTTGATAGTCTGACCAGCCCAGTGAACCTGCAGCGACTAGGCCTTATCCCTTTCAGCCCAATCATCGACCCTACTCTAGGAGAAGGACCTTTCGAACTGACAGCGACAGCCGTGCAGCTCAAGAATGAACCTACTGTACAAACTGTACGGGGACTGGCTGTCCAAGCATCAACGGCTGCCAAGCGTGAGCGTACTTCGAGTTCGCCCGCAATCAGAGCCACTGTACCGCTCACTAAGAAGCAGAAGATCATTGATCTTACATCCGACGATTCTTTACGACCTAGAACACAGCCCGTGAATGTAGAGATGAAGCATGAGAACTCACTCATCCTTCTCAACAACATACCGATTCTGGATCTGACCGGTCCAGAAGCACCGGAACCGTCAACGATTGGACTTAAGTCAGCCGTGCAAGACCGCGCTTTTGAATTACCGAGTTGGGGTAGATCTGTGGTGGTGTCTGCCACTGAACAACTCGAAGAAGACGATATGAAGATTGAGCTCCAGGAGATCGAGATTCAGCAGAAGCAACTTGCGGCTGAGCAAAAACAATACGAGCTGCAGAAGAGACAGCTAGAGATCCAGCGTAGATTGAACAAGATGCGGAAGGCTAAGACGAATCCAGAGAGTTGACTACGATGCACTTGCGATGGGCTCCGGTGGGACCTACTTTGACTTACACGTGATCTTGAGAGCATGATGCGGAAAGCTCCATCTCAATTCCGATCCTGGGTGCTGGAAACCTGCTTTTAAGAGATAATTTTGGTCTGCTCAGCACAGACAGGGAGACGGATTGCTACCTTCGTTCTCGATTCTCTCACTCTCATTTCTTACTGCTGCATATTGGTTGATTCTGGAGACGTAGCGGTATCTCTGCATCTTACACTTGGTTTCTGAAAGACTGGTATCGTCCTTTACGTATATGATGTCCGGCTTTCAACCTTCCTGTCTAGCTTTTTTCTTTGACTCTCAACTGAATAGATGCTACCGCTCAAAGCTGCTCAGGCGGGCGGCTATACTCATGGAACCTTACACACTCATTCCTCTCTAATTTCAGCCGTACCAACAGCTTGGCTGAACGAGTGGTTCTTTTTTGATAACGCTGGCAGAAATGGGATGGCGAATATGGCTATGTGATATGCCAATGCATGACGTTCATCCCGGACGTAGAGAGAAATCGCCTTTACCAATCCACCAAATGCAGCACCTGATGGTCAAGGGGATCCACTCGAGGCGAAACAGACAACATATGCCACGAATTTTTGATACCATCTGCGAAAATCTTTAGAACCAGCAGCAGATTGTATAGATGATGATTCGTCCGCGGCGAGATCCCGAACCTGCGGACCCCGTTCGCCACTCGCTCTCGTCAGACGTGTGTCACGACATTCTGTCTACTAGTACATGATCCTTGCTTATTACAATTTCCTCACTGTAGGAGTTGATACCGTTCATGTCGTGATCGTAGCCGTTGCGCGTCCCCGTCTAAATTCGTGCCTTCATCAGTTCTTAAAAAAGTATTTGTCTCTCCTCCTTCCTTAGTGACCCACACACTCAGAGACGAGACCAAGCCCTTTCCTGTGGCCTGCCTTATGGAATCCGGGAGGTACTGTGTCGAAAGCTTCCAACCCATTCGAGCGCCACCGCAAACCCCAACGTCTTCTGCTCCTGTCCGTCAACGCGGACTCGCCCTCTCACTCCTCTCACCCTCCTCACCCTCCTAACCCTCCTCACTCTCATCGTCCTCATAGTCTTCATAATCACTCGGCAACATCCTCGGCGCCCTTCTCGGCTCATACCCCACATCCTCCCACTCATCCTCCTCCCCCACATCCACCTCCTCCTCCACCTCACTCTTGATCTTCAGCCTCCACCTCCCCTGACTCCCCTGGCCGTTGAAATCGAGCGTCCAGTCGATCGGCAGCATGCCCTTTGGCGCGCCGTCCGGCGCGTCCTCGGCGTCGTCGGTCAGCCATGAGTACCCGGCCTTCAGGATGATGTGCGCGGTGATGGTGAAGAAGCCCCAGCCGAGGCGGCGGATTTCGTAGGGGGATGCGTGTTTGATTATGCGCGGGGGGCGGAAGGTCGGGTGCTTGAGGAACGGGGGTTAGAGAGGGCGCTGAGAGTCATGGACAGACATGGAAATGGGACGTGTAGTATAGGAAGGGTCGAAAACGCATACAAGACATCCACACGCTGGGAAAGTCCAGCACAGCACAGCACAACTCATCAGAGACTGATAGAAACCAACAAAAAAATCCACCTACAAGAAAAATCTGCACCTCCTCCACTACCTCCGTGTCCTCCGGCCTGACAAAAAACGTCCAATCATGCGTATTCCCCCTCCCCTCCTCCCCGACCCTTTTATGCGTATTCCCAACATACACCACCATCTCTCTAACGCCCCTCCCCTCCCCTCCCTCCCTCTCCCTCTCCTCCTCCATCCTCTTCTCATAAGCCACCGGATACCTCGCCTTCAACCGCTCCGCCATCGCAGCGTTCGGCGCCGCGGTCGTGCGCGTGCGGCACATCGGGCATTTGGCCTCGACGGAGACAGCATCGGCGGAGGCGGGCGTGTCGCTTAATGGGACGATGGTCATTTGGGAGGAGAGGGAGACGGAGGCCCAGTGGGACATGCAGGTGCTGCAGAGGGTGTGGTTGCACGTGGTTGTGACGGGGGAGGCGAGGAGGAGGTGGCAGATTGGGCAGAGGTCGTCGTCGGAGATTTCTTCTTCGACTTCTTCTTTCTTGGGAGTGCTGCCTTCTGCTGCATCATCGTCGTCTCGTTTACGTTTGGGGGATTTGGGGGATGGTGATGGGGCGGTTGCGGAGGTGGGCGGCATGGTGTGGTCTGCTGTGGTAGGTTTGGTGTTTAGAAGGGCTGTGAGCTTGGATTTGGGTAGTGGGAGGAGGTTAGGTCAAGGTTCACACTCAATATAAGGGTCTTATGGTGGTTCAGATGTCACGATGTATCTCTGACGAGAGTGAGTGGCGAAAAGGTCCGCGGATTCGGGACCTCGCCATGGGTACGTACCGATTAGACCTTTACATCGAGCGGCTACGGATTTAAGACTCAGTTAAGGCTCAGCACAGTGTCTGTAGGCTTCATGTCGAGTAAGCTCACCACTTGTCAGGTGATATGGTGGGTTGATTGAGGAGAATCAGGATGGATTTTGTGGAGCTGAATACGATCTATTGCTCAGAGAGAATGAAGACAACGCACTTCTCAGCCGCGGAACCAATCAGCAAGAAAGGCCGTGGCTTCATTGAGATTCATGATCGGGCCTTTTCCAGACTCCAAGTGCTATGCTAGCCTACAAGATGGGTAGCGCATGCCTCCAGATAGGCGCTGCGCCCAACCCGTGCATAATGAGAATGACTTTTCCAGGAGAGTGCCGTGCCAATGACCTCTGCGCATTGACCAAGCGCAAATGACCAAGTGCAACCAAAGTTGCCCACCGTGAGTGCATCGTCATGATTGTCCGAATCGTGTGCTGATGAAGCGTTGTACAGGAAATGGAAGGGATGGAAGAAAAGAAGCTGAGGCAAATCCGAATGCTTCTGTGCTCAGATTGCGTGCATCGCTCGTGTAGAGGTAGCCATCCAAGGAAAAGGTTATCAGGACGTCAGAACTCCAAGATTGTGCCAACCTAGTTCGGGCATTGGGACTGAAGGTGGCCAGGCTGCTTGCACTTGTAGCAAACGCGCTCGGACGAGGCCTCCTGTGGGCAGTCACGGCTCAGATGGCCAACTTCGCCGCCTAAAGAACTTGTTAGTTTCTCACAAGAGCGGCATTAGAGACGAGACAACTTACAGTTGTAGCACTTCTGGCCCTGGGTGCAGTCCCTCGACATGTGGCCGTAGCCACCGCAGGAGTAGCAAGTCGCGCCGCTGCGCGCACCGCCGCCATATCCGCCACCATAGCCACCCTGACCGCCACCATAGCCACCCTGACCGCCGCCATAGCCGCCTTGCGAGCAGTTCCTGGCAATGTGACCGTACTTGCCACACTTGTAGCACTGCTGGTCGCTACCAGCACCAGCGCCAGCGCCAGCACCAGCACCAGCACCTCCACCCATGCCACCGGAAGCCTCGTTGGGGCAGTCGCGTGAGATATGGCCAGGCTGGTTGCATCGGTAGCAAGTCTTCTCCGACTGTTGCCTCTCTTGCGCAGGCTCGGTGCACTCCCTGCTGAGATGGCCCTTGCCGCCGCAGTTGTAGCAGGTTGGCGTTCCCTTCGTAGGGCAATCCCGGGCTTGGTGACTCGTATCGCCGCCTTTACTCTCACGTCAGTATAACTCTACAATTGACCAAGCACGACGCGACGGAAGCGGAATCCAGAGTTGTCACGTGTCCGAGTCGATGGCTCCTCGTTCGATAAAGGCCAGATCGAACGCGAGTGGCGAAGTCTCTTTGCAAAAGAGCTACCAGTGGCAAAAGCGGGCACGCAATGCTTGAGGCTCCCCGATCTGCCAGTCATTCGTATGGAACATCAGACAAGACGACTGAGGACTGGTGTACAGGCCGAGAAAGATCGGACAGAAGACACTATGAGACCGTTTACAGCGTACTTCAAAGTAGGCTGCGATCAGACTCAGGCGTCGCCTTCGTCACTTTCTGGCGCATTCAAGAAGATCTGTAATAGATCTCTTTTGCCGGATGCGTTCTCGTGAAGCCGAGTTGTTTTCGAGGCCATTCGCCACAAGCCAGTATGAAGCATGAGAGCAATGCCTCCGCTGCTGTGTGTGACGGAGAACTCCAGAGATGTGTGATTGTGAAGCGCAAAGAATTTCAAACAGGGAGACCAACAGTTGTAGCAAGCACGACCGCCTGAAGCAGCACCGGTAGAGTAATCCATATCGACTGGTGAGTTTGTGAAAATTTGGTTCTGAGAGGCTGTCAGTCAGCGGTCGAGGTCTGTCATGCAAGGGTCGTCTTACCTGTTGGAGGAGAATGTGAGAAACGCTGTCGTCGGTATACGATAGAGACGGCTAATGAGCTACAGTCTCGAGCAAGTGAGGTACTGTCGTGGAGGGGAGCAAAGAGGTGGATGAGTGAAGTTTTGTCCGAAGCCGCGGGCAGGACGGAAGACCGTTTTTAATCAATCGCCCGCAGAAGTGGGACACTAGCGCGAGACCCGTGAGTTTTACCGAGAGCTTGGCACTGTAGGATGACGGAAATGGATAGAATTCAATGCTGCTCGTGCAGGATCAATATGCGCCGTCGGATCGCTGCAACGGTGAACGGTGTGCTTACTCGAGCATATGGGTTGTTTGCAATTGGGCGCTGTCAGTCAAGCGAGGTCTGGAGCTCACTCAAGACTCCAACGGTCGAGTCTAGACATCAAGTTCCGTAACTGCTTCGAGCTGTCCAATCACATTCAGGAGGAATGGAAACAAATGCTGCTGTTTGGCAGGTACGTTTAGTCGTATCCAAAGTTCACCTAGTTGTCACCTTGCGGGTCACCTTGATAGCATGTCAAACTTCTCGAGATGTGGAGCTCATGCTCCGCTCTAGACTTGATATTCTGCCATACCACTAACATGAGACCGGCCTTATCTCCGAAGACCATGTACATCCAATTAAATTCACGTAAAGTCATATACCACCAGTGCCTGGCTTCCGCGGAGCCTCTCCCGAAGCACAATCACGTTCTCTTCGTCGAAGCCAATCCAGCCCCGGCTCACTGACATGTCGTCAGGCTTATCCTCCGTAGTCAACCCAAGTCCAGACATCTTCTGAGAGGCCAGGTTGGGAATTGGACCAGCGTTGCCTCTCTCGGCTGGCTCTTTCTCCGGACGGATTTGGACACTCAAGTCCCCTGTGGCCAGGCGTCGTTTGTTCGCTGCAGATGCAATCCCGCCTTCCAGTTCCCAAACTCGGAGCTCGTCGCCACGTGAGCTAATTGACACAGCTTTCCCCTTACCACCAACGTGGGCGCCAGATACCGAAGACGTATGGCCCCATAACCGGCTGCCCGGACTGATAGATAATGTCGAAGATGTCGATGTGACAAGGTACAAAGTCAGCGTGTTGTCCGGATGAGATACGAGTAGATACGGATGTGTATATGACAAAGATGTTGGCTTCGAGCACACCGGGTCAGACTCCAAGTAAGGACTATGGTTGCCCAAAGGGGACATCGCGTCCAACTGCCTTAGTGAAGACGCTGAGGTCAGCGACTGGAATGCACCATATGCTGATGTGGCTGTACGAGACTCGACAAGCTGTCCGGCAGATGTGAGCCGCAACTCTTGGATACCGACAGACCAACCAGACAGGTAAGTAGCAATAGCATACGCGATCGATGCCACGATACCCTCAGGGGAGGGTCTGATAGAAACCGAAAGTGGTGGCCATGCCGTGTGCGATTTGAGGGAGTAGAGTAACCGAGGGGGATCAAGAATATCCTCCGAACGCTTGTCGTCGGGCTCGGCCGGAAACTTATAC
>JAKLMF010000257.1:0-21305 GCA_022813555.1 Botryosphaeria agaves | reverse complement strand
ACCTTATCCAGGTCGGCACATAAATTGCTTGATTAGCGATTCTGAGTATGCATAGCGGTCTGTTTCTTCCAATGCGTGGAGAGTTCTGGTCAGCAAGCATGTAATGATTAACGAAAAGTTCAATGAAACACTACGGAGTAATTCTCAATCAATCGTCCGCATAGTTCTATATGCAGCGGTTGATAGCAGTCAAGCTTTCTTGATACTCAGCAGACGTTGCCTGAATGCTGTCGACAGCTCTGGATCACCTGCATGAGCTATCTCTGTGGAAGCCATTACATGATTCATCGTTAACGGCAGACGAGATCCATGCATGACTCGCGTGATTTCACCATCATCGAGCTGCCCTCGATCTTGGAACGGCGACAGAGCTGCCATGCTCCGCCCACGTCGACGAGGCTCAACAACAATCACCTTGGCCATATCCATCGAACCCATTCCCCTTGAATGGAAGTGGTCTCTACTACTTGGCTGCGGGCAGCCCTCCATTTCTCCTTATCCGCGACTTCAAGTTCCCCATACATCGATGACGATGCGATACCGACAAGTGCTAAACATGGCCAGAGCCCCGATCCACGGTTTGGGAAACTGATTGAAGCTGTGTTATTCTCCCGGAAGTTTATCTTGACGTACAACGTGTTCCTTGCGTTTGTACTTGTACTCTTCACAGTCCTATACTGGGTTGGGAAGGTGAAAGATGCACGGCGGCGGCGAAAACTAAGCACAAGAACCAGGAAGCAGCATACTGTAACGAATCTACTGTGGGAGGACAATGAGAGCCACATCAGAGGGATTAAGCTTGGAAACTCCTCAGAGTCCAGCAGTACTCTTGCAGGTTCGGCCACGCCTCCCGATGCAGCCAAGGATGGAGTTGAGGATGAGCGGACGCCGCTGCTGCTAGGGCGCGCAGAGCTCCGTAGGAAAGCATATGGTATCACCCATAGAGTCCGAGGATGGCTGATGTATCAACCTCGTCCTATACCGATAGTCAACAAAACACTTCCGTCGAACGGCAATACTCTTCTGATACTGGCATTCCTCGGTCTCAATGCTTTCTATGTCTTTTACCGCACACCTCTCTCCATCAGTATGCTCTTTGCTTTTGCAGATCGCACTGCTCTGGTTTTCGTCGCCAACCTCCCCCTGGTATATCTGTTGGCAGCCAAAAACCAGCCTATCAAGCGACTAACAGGCTACTCCTACGAAGCTCTCAACATCTTCCACAGACGGCTTGGCGAGCTACTATGTCTGCTAGCACTGCTCCACTCCGCAGGCATGATAGGCGTGTGGTACACCATACTCTGGCCCACCGGTCTTGATCTCGCGCACTTCCTAGTCAAGAAAATAATCCTTCTAGGCCTGGGGGCCTTCATCGCGTACGAGACACTCTACTTCACCTCCCTAGGCAGCTTCCGCCAACGCTGGTACGAGCTCTTCCTCGTCTCCCACATAGTCTTGCAGCTCGCAGCCTTGATCCTCGTCTGGTTCCACCACCACGGCAGCCGCCCCTACGTTGGCATCGCGCTGGGCATCTTCCTCCTCGACCGATTGATCTTTCGCCTCGCGCTCAAGACCCGCCACTTCCGCGCCGACCTCTCCGTTCTCGGAGACGGCGAGACCGTCTCCGTCTCCGCGAACTGGCAGATCATCCCGCAGCGCCGCTGGTGGCGCCGCCTCCTCAGCATGAACATCAAGCACGGCTGGAAACCGACCGATCATGTCTTCCTCACCGTGCCAGCACTCTCGCGCAAGCATTTCATACAGGCTCATCCCTTCACCATCGCGTCTGCTGCTCCTTCTAGCAGTTCTTCGGACGCTGCTTCACGCTCCCACGCCTGGCTCAATCTCCTCATCCGCGCACAATCCGGCTTCTCGAAAGACCTGGTCGCCTACGCGAAACGGCACAGCTCGGCACTAGTACGGTTGGATGGACCATATGGATCCCCACACGCGCTGTCTTTGCTGGCAAATGCCGATCTCGCCATCGTTGTGGCGGGAGGGTCCGGCATCGCTGTCGCCTTCCCGCTCCTCTGGGCGCTGCTGATGCAAGAAGATGCTGACGCGGAAGAAGGAGGTGTGGACCGGTGGGTGAGGAAAGTGTGTCTGCTTTGGATCGTGCACTCGCGGGAGCAGCTGAGGTGGTTGCCGCAGGAGAGGATTGAGGAGTTGAAGGATAAGGGGCTGGAGGTGCTGTATCCGAAACCGACGGGGGAGGTGGGAAGGCCGGATGTTGGTGGGATTGTCAAGAGGTGGGTGGATAGGCATGCTGGCGTTCATGGGGAGCCTGCGAGGAGGACTGGAGTTGTTGTTTCGGGCCCGGATGGGCTGAATAGGGATGTTAGGAATGTGTGTGCTGGATTGGTGAGTGGAGGGTGGGATGTTGGAGTTGAAGTCGAGAAGTTTGGGTGGTAGCCGTATGGGTTTTGTGGTTGGCATTTCTTAGGGTCCGTGGTAAGTTCAGGATGGATATACACTTGATTAGGTTTGCTGATGTTCAGAGCTGCTTCGTACACTGCTAGAGTTATGACAGGGAGCTTAGATAGAGGATTACGCCTATATCTTGACGAGATCACGATTACAGAATATAAAACTTCTCTCATACTTCCAACATTTCTCATAAGCGGTCTGTCAGGAGTGGCTCACGTCACACTACTTAGATCACCTTTTTCATACTGTTATCACAACGTTCTCAGCACTCCGCTGAAGGCTTCATGCTCCTTGAAAGGCATTGACCGATCCGTTGGCAGTTCCAAGCAGTGTGCGGAGTCATACACTGAGCTGTTTTCACTCGTTGCATTACCACATCTAGCAACTTCGCTGCCCAGTTGAAACAAATTACCTTTTCTTCTCATCTCTTTCTCTTCAGCTAAGCAAGTCAGCAAACCTCAATCTCCTTCCTACCAATATAGTGAGAGCGTGGTCGAATCAACTCCAATCAGGAAATAAACAGTTCGCTGCTTAACACTGGCAAATTCTATACGTCCCTCCTCAAATTTATCACTCTCTCAGAACCTGCCGGTATCACATTCTTTTCTGGGCCTACGAGGCAGACAGCAATTAACGCACTGATTTACACACTCACACATCCACACACTTGTACACAGCACGGCTGATGAAGACGCCGGTGGTCTGCCCGCATCTGACCGCTCCACGGTCTCACCGGTTCGCAACCGATCACTTTGCACTCTGGCCACGTCACAGCCCGAACATTTCGAGACCTCAACCTCTTGCAACCCATCAAGGAATAGGTCTTCTGACCTAACGTAATCAAGGACATGCTTCTCAAGGGATAATCTCATCAAGGAACAACCGTGACAAAAGAGACAAGCATCAAGACACAAGACCAGGAAGCAGCAAGCTCACAGCGCGCAGTTCCGCGCTGCCCAGCTCGGATACGTGGTATGCCAGCTGCGTGACTGCCTTGATCACACGGTAGTTGATTGCGCGGAACATGTAAGCAATGATGTCTGTGTTGTGATTTAAACAGCAGACGGAGTTCGCTATGGCACCAAAAAATGCCCGCCGTTCTACTAGAAATGTGTATGAACAATATGGAGCATCGTACTAGAGAGCGCGCACATTGCGTTGATATCTTGCTCAGTCTGGCCGACACTCACAAAGCGCCGTCAATCCGTCATCATGGTTACCCTCAGTCGCATACACAGTCTTCTCCAGATGCTCGGTCTAGCCGACACACGCACCCCGTCTGGGGGCGGGTCATCCGAGACGAGTTCTACGAAGCCTGCTTAAAGGGCAATGCGATGATCTGGCTCCTCGGCTACATCAACGCAGACCAGAAGCACAGCCGGTCTACTATGTGGTTTTATTCCGGTACGCCCCTAATCACATCGCCCCAGAACATGCGAGAATATATCGCGAGACTAGAGAAACCGGGATAGGAGCACGACGACGAGTCAAAACACTGCACAACGAGAGTGTATGATGACTTGAATCAAAGCTTCAACTGGCTGCTTAAGGATCCCGATCCGAAATTGGAGAACGAGTACATAGATGAGCTCCGCTTGGCCTTCCAGACCGTTGCCATCCGCCGCGTAGAAGACTCGAAATGGGTGAAAGGCCAGTACAATGCAATCAGATGATACGACACGACTGTTAGTGCCTCAAAATTCCTGATCCGATGTAGATGACACTGTGAGAGACCTTACTATCCCACTACATCGGCCATCGCGGCAGTTTCTAGTGTCACACACCATGCCGTTCTGCTCTTCACCAGCACCTGCACACTCGTGCGAGAATAGCTACTCAATGGTGATGATCATCAGCACGGTCTGAAAACGACACTCACCGTTTCCGGTTCATACCGAAGAATCCCTCTGCTCTCATGGTGAACCCGGACAGGGCAATCTTGAATGAACCGTACAAGCCCATATCACCGATCTCGAGCTCGAAAATCTGCTTCCTTGCGTAGGTGGCCCGCTGATTAGGTCCAGCGTACAGCCTGCATGGCCCAGGAAGCGGTTGGGCAGGACTCAGCCGCCTCGTCTCCAGCATGGCTTCAAGCGGTTTCTGCAAGGTTTCAGGAGACGTGAGTTGTGTCTGGAGAAGCTTTAATACAATCTTGAGATTCTCGCGTTTTGCGTAGGGTACAGCAGCGCGCTCCACGAGTGTTCACATTTGCAGTTCTGATCGCGCCGTAGACGGCAAGGATGTCAATGATAGGTGTGGTGATTTCGAGAGTTCTGCAGCTCTACAAAAACAATACAGATTGGAGCTTGATCTCTAAGGAACTGGTTCACGAGCAGACACTCCAAGGTTCGACTGTGGCTCTATCAATGGATCGTTGTGTGAGAGCTCGGTTGCACAAAAGACAGAGTAGAGTTCAAGGGAATAGTCTTGAATGAGTTTCGAACTCTTTCAACATACTGTAATCTAAAACCGGATGCGTGTAATAGAGATTCTTTGGGTGACTGTCATCGACCACAGAACACTCGTCGTGCATTATTTAAGAGGCTGGTCTATGAATTCTTCGATGCTTTCTCTTTCTCACGATCTCGCAACAGAGAAGGCTTAAGGTAGAGGTAGAGAAGATATATGCGGCGTGTGGAGTTGTTGTATGAAGCCCATCGCGAGTGGTGCTCCGTCACGATTTTGTGGAACTCATGCCAGACCCACAGGCTTGAGGAAGTTCACAGGTGAAGGAGAAAGATAAGAGAAGGTTGGGGAAGTCAGAGAAATTTCCAGTGGTCAGACCGCTGTATGACTCACTGAATAGATGTACGACTGAACAATTGAATACAGACCTCCCATCTTTCGACTAACTCTACTTACATATCGCTCATTTCTACAAAAAGCTAATGCCCACCCCAAAACTCACTCCCTTCCGCCCCTCCTCCCCCCTCCTCAGCACAAGTGGCAAGCTAAAATTCAGCTCGAACCTCGCAACCGGATGCGCATACACCAAGCCAACCCCCGCCGCACAACTCGGCAGTCCATTCCCCAGCTCCCTGATCGTCCTCCTCATCGCACTCGCGACATCATCACTACTCATCGACCCCTCCTTCTCGCTCTTCCCCCTCAGCGCCAACAACCGCCCGCCGTTGATAAACGCCTGAAACCGCAGCGGCGTCTCCGGCCCGACTCTCGGCAGCGGGAATAAGATACTCGCGCCACCAGCCGCATACACATCCCCGCCCACCGCGTCCGGCCCATCCCTAGGACCCAGCCCACTGAGCCGGAACCCACGCACATCCGTCGGCCCACCAAGCTGGAAGCGATCGTTGATGCGGCTGGGCGTCGGGACATCCCCGCCACCAACAGTCAGCGGATACAACAATCCGGCGCGGAACCCCGCGGTGAACGAGACACCAGGCACCCCCATCGGGAACGCCGCCTGCGACTCCGCCTCGACCTTGCCGAACCCGACATCCCCGCGCAGCGGCCCGAAGCCCGCGAGCTCGGTCGTCGTGCGCAGGAGGTAGCCCGCACTCGGCAGCAGCGGCACATCGCGGCGGTCATTCATCCAGGTATGTGTAAGGCTGGACTTGAACGAATCCCCCGCGTCCCCGCGCACGGTGGGACTCGCACCCCCTGCCAACCCCGTCACCTGTCTCCAGGCCCCCGAGTACGCCAACTCATGCCTGTGCCCGCCCTCCGTCATCCACTTGAGCTTCGTCGCCCCTCCCCTCAACACCTCCTCATGACTCGCCCAGCCCTTCAGCGTCGAGCTGGCCAGCCCGCCGACCTCCCAGCGCAGGTCCGGATTGCTCAGGATCGGGGACTCGAGGGCAGCGGAGTAGGCGGAGCGGGTGCGGGTGCCGAGGGAGGCGTTGGCGGTGAGCGACTCGGCGCCGCCGAGCAGGTTGCGCAGGTGGATGTTCAGGTAGGCGGAGCCCTCGGCGTGGCCGGCTTCGGTGCCGGTTTTGATGGTGTAGCGGGACTTTTCGCGGGCGGAGAGGAAGACGGCGATGTCGGTCGGGGTGGTGGAGGCATCGGATTTGTCGGGCTGGTCGATGTAGATGGAGATGGGGTCTTTGAAGATGTCTGGGATTGATGTTAGAAGGTTGGTAGCTCCACCTGTAGACGTGCGGCATATACCAAATCTCTGGAGCTTCCCCGCAGCTACTGTTATGTCCCTCAGAGCTTCATTCAGCTCATACGGTCCATCATGGTTAGTACTCAGCAACGGAGTAAATATCCGTTCAAGGAAGCTCCTCCTCGTGTGCGTCGCACCGAGAACCTGGATCGAGGAGATGGTAACTGGTAATGTCGAGTTGGCAGCGATCTGAACAGGTTTGTCAATCTCAGTATGAGCAATCAACTACACTTAAATGAATTGTACCGTACCAGCTCAGCTAACCTTCTTTCCTGCTTCTCATACTGGGCATGTATCTTGGCATTGAGCTCTTGTTCACGCTGCTCAAGCGCCTTTGGGTCGGCCTTCTGCCTCAATTTCTCGAAGACCTGAAGACTGTTAGTACCAAAACCGTACTCTGTGTCCTAGCTATTCACCTACATCGTCTTCGCCCGGCTGTGCCATTGAAGCTTGGTCGAGCTCGCGCGTGTGAAGTGAAGCTGCGAAACAGCCGTTTAGACGGGAGTTGCCGGCTCCGCCTTCCACCGTCATCGCCAGAACACTCTCCCCCCAACTTCTTCACTCACCTACCCACTCACATCCGCCATCACTTCACCACTCATTCGCTTCACAGTGTGTTTGCTTCGGTGAAACCACCACATATAAAGCGCACCCTCCCACCCCTCCCACCCCTCTCACCACCTCCCACACGATGGCGACCCCCCAAGCCACCAAACGCCTCACCAAAGAATACGCCTCGATCACCAAATCCCCACCCCCCTACATAACCGCCCACCCCTCCGACTCCAACATCCTCGAATGGCACTACATCCTCACCGGCCCGCCCAGCACCCCCTATCACACCGGCCAATACTGGGGCACGCTGACCTTCCCGCCCGACTACCCCTTCGCCCCGCCCGCCATCCGGATGCACACCCCCTCGGGCCGCTTCCAGCCCTCGGCGCGGCTGTGCCTCAGCATCAGCGACTTCCACCCGAAGTCGTTCAACCCGGCGTGGGAGGTCAGCACGATCCTGGTCGGCCTGCTGAGCTTCATGACGAGCGAGGAGATGACGACGGGCAGCGTGCGCGCGTCCGACGCCGAGCGCCGCGCCTTCGCCGCCCGGTCACGCTGGTGGAATAGCACGGGCGGCGGGAGCGGGGGACGCGCGGTGCCGGGCGTGCCGAATAGCCTGCCTCCCTCTGCGAACACGGCGGGCGGTGCGTTGGGCGGGATGGGCAGGGGCGTCGGCGCGATCAGGGCGGGGGATGGCGGCGCGAGGTTTAGGCGGGAGTGGCCGGAGCTGGACGAGGAGAATTGGCGGTGGATGAGGGAGAAGAGGATTGATGTCGCGACGGGGTATGTGGTTGCCGAGCCCGCCTCTGCGGCGGCGGCGCAGCAGCAGCAGGGGCAGGGAGCGTGTGCGCCTGAGGCTATGGCGTTGAGGAGGCGGTTGGCAGGGAGTAGCAATGCGGGGCTGGGGGCTGTGGTGGAGGAGGGCAGGGTCGCGAGGGACGCGGGACAGAGCTGGTTGGGCAGGAATAAGTGGTATGTGGGTGTTGGGGTGCTGTTTGCGTATGTGCTTGTTGCCCGGCTGTTGGGTGGGGGGACGGCATCCGGAGCTTGAGCATTTGAAGGGGAGAAGCAGCTTTAGGGATTTGAAGGGTATGGTGCATGGTATGAGGAGTATTGAGGACAGCGATATGGCATTGGCGACGGGTTGGGAGGGTTCGACTTTGACAGGCATGCATTTGTGGCGTTCGATCTTCGGCGCCGATGCTCATAGACAGGAACAGAATTCAGTTTCCCAATAATATAACTCTTTTGGAAACCCAAAAACTGAAACAAACGTGCTTCTTGATTAGATTGGAGTCTATGGAGCCGGTCTGGATATTCAGCCAGGTAAATTAGCCACGACGGACTCTTCGCGAGCTACATCATTAACCTCTCCCTCTTCTAGAGACCGCTCTGGCATTGCCGCAGCCTGAGCCGTCCCTCCTCCATTAGTTGAATTTGCCCTAATCTCCTCAGACCTGACAGGCGTAGACTCGGCGCCCGCGTCCGGCGCCGGAGTAGTCTCAACAACAGCGAACAGCTCGCCCTCCGGCTGCTCACCTCTACCGACGGCATTCAGTATCCGCCAAGCTCTTCTGAACTCATCTCGGATAGCCACGATGCCGAAATGCACGACCGTCCTCGCCACGTTGTGGTCCAGCTCGAAAGGATCTTCGATGGCGAACAGATACCGGTGTCTGACCTCCCTATTGTCCACCATGCTCGTCTTTGCTCCTGTCCACCCCTTCGAAGCCTTCGTGCGAACGCCACCTGGCGTCCGTAGCGAGAGCACTTCGGCCGACCAGTTGAAGCCGTGACCGATCACGTTCGGGCCCTGCGCCGCATAATAGTTGAAGAAGTTCCTCAGCAGCACGCCCAGCGGCTCACGATTGGCCGTGATCTGGCCTTGCGATGCGAGCCGCTTGATCTGCTCCTCGTCGCGCCAGAATCGCACGTCGTATCCATCAATTGTCATGTCTTGCTGCGTGTCTGGCGTCCAGATGCCTTGTATAGGAATCTGCAGATTCGGAAGCACAGGTGGACGAGCGATGTTAGCTAGGAAGTGGAGAACCATCAAAACATAGCCGTAAGAGGACAGCGTTCCGTTCCTGGCGCTGTTGATCAACCTACACTTGGCCCACGCCTTGACGAAAAGGATCATTGGTCGCACACGCGGATCGCAGTGTGAGTAGCATCGGAGTAGAAGAGTGTTGTGAAGGGCTAAGGGGTTAGAGAAGTTGATGTCGCACTGAATGCCAACGCCAGATTTCGGAAAATCTAAAGGTCCAAGCTTCTTCTCTCTTAACCAGGGCTTTTGTGGTGCTTGTGCTGCATGTGGTCCACGCGGCTTTGCATCAGATGGACTCTCAGCTGACGGCTGTTTCGAAAGGTTCCGTTGCTCGGTCCTTTTGGCCTCGTCCCGAAGCCCACCTTCATTCCCGTTGGGTGTGCTGTTTTGTGCTCCGTCTTCAGGTCTTTTCTGCTGAGAATTGTTCTCTCCTACTATCGGATGATCGTGATCAGTGTCCTTCTTTCCCACAGCCGGCTCACCCTCGGCGGCTGCATCCTCTTTCGTCGTTGGTACAACAACCACATACTTCTCTTCTTCCGGAAGATCGTCCCACTTCTGGCGTTCTTCACGGAGTGCTGCCAACAACTCAGGCGTAGGTTTCTCGCAAATCTTGATAATTGGCACTCTTGTCCGAGTGAGGAGTCGTGCGCCAATTTCATGGTCGAGGAAGGCCTTCTCAAGCAGACGAGGTAGGTCGCGGCCGAAAGGCAATGAATCTATCGTTGGTGATGAGAGTGGCACAATGGCCAAGTCCACGTCTGAGCCTCGAGTCGCAAACCCGGAACTAAGGCTGCCAAAGCATTGCAACGATACCTGGTCAGTACTGTCTGGATATTCTGCTTTGAGGGCTTCTTGGCCGTATTTTTCCAAGCATAGCCTGAATGACTCTTTCTCCTGCAGTTCCTCAAGATTCATTTCGACCTTGGGTATTTCAATAGATGCGACATGGTCTAGGTACTGGCATTGAGCATTGAATATCTCCAAAGTTGGTGGTCCTGGCGGTGTTCTTCGATTCTGCCGGAAACCTTGGTGCGCCGTCTGATGGGGCGGGTTCATTGGTGCGTTGGGCGTATTTGCTCCCTGAGCTTGAGCAGAACGTTGAAGAATCCGCGGCGGGGGTACATGGGGAGCGTGATTCCGCCCATGCGGCATGGCTTCACCTGTCTGTCGTTGCTGTGATGGCTGCATATGACTCCGAGATGGAGCAAAGTTGCCTGCTGGTCCATCACGATGCCGGAATGGTAGACCCCCATAGTTTTTATTACGCTGCGGAGATGCGTACTGTGCGGCATCGCCAGTGGACACAGAACCGTCACCTACGACTGGAGCAGGGCCTGGTGCTCGGTGACGGGGACGATGACCACGCTGTTGATTACCCTGTGAAGTCTGGCCATTTGCATATGAAGGTTGATTTGGAGGTCCGCGACCCTGACGATGAGGAGGGGTGTATGTTGATTGCTGCGTTCTAGCTGGTCTGTCGTCTGATAGCTTGACATTGCCTAGTATCATAGAGCGCAGCTGGTCCTCGAGCTTTGAATCCTCTGTAGCTGCTTTCGGTCCGGCCATGGCTTCTACTGAAATAGCAAACTGGCAGACCACAAAGAGAGAGCGCGGAGAGAACAGAGATCAGGTATCACAACGATAGCAAACAGAGATAGGAACAGCGAGATGTAGTTTGCCGGCGCTCATGGAGGCCGCGCACAATGCTTACACACCCCTTCTTCACCCACAACACACAAGTTTGCCATGTGTTGTGAGAGTGTTTAAGAAGATCTAGACAGAGCGATGAATACCTACGCGTTAAAGATGCTGGCGCTTTCACTTCACATGACGCAGGCCGCACTTGCCATTTCCACATCGCGAAGCCGCAATTGCCGGGGTTTAGGCGCGCGGAGAAACACACAGTCCGACGTCACTGCGCTTGGCCATTGAGGTCCGGGGCAGAGCAGTCACTGCCCTCAGACAAAGCCCTTGCTCACTTTCACTTCTACACATCTACTCCCAATCTCACTTCCGCTCGACATACAGCGCGAAGACACTACTACAGTCTACATAGGGTATGCCAGCATCTCTCCACCATTGAAAGATACCAAGACATCCGAGTCACTGCGGCGACCCGGGCGCTGCCCGCCGTGAGTGACGGCTTGTAATTAGTCCTGCAATCCTCCCCCACCTTGCGACTGCCAGCATCACAAGGAATCATGAGTGCATCACCGGCAGGCGCGCCAGGCGCAACACCAAACGGTGGTCCTCCGAATGTTCCTCGCCGCAGGCCAAAGACCAATCCGCTGGTTGCGCCGAAGAAGCCAGTACGGAGGCCGCCCCAAGCAGGAGCTCCTCTCCAACCTGGGATGCCTCCCGCTAGAGTGAACGGTGCCACACATAGTCCGCGACCGAACGTGAACGTAGCGCGACCAACCCCGCCGCCAACAGCAGCCCCCATCAATGCTCGGCCTGAGCCTTCCGCGCAGGACGACAAATACACCGATTTTCCGCTTATCACCACGAAGCGTTCGCTACTCCAAGGACTACGACATCACGTCATGCGACTTGCTGCTAGCAAACCCGTCGATTTCACCGACGGGGAGGCATGGACTCGACCTGTCCGGCTACATCGTAGAGATCCAGGAGTACCACCGGATGCCAGGAGAGACGGGGAAGACTCGAAAGAGGGCTTGGTGGACGACAAGGAGCGCGAGAAACAGGAAGCTCTCAAGGCGGAGAGGAAGCGGATACGGGAGGAAAACCTAGCGCAGATTGCCCCTTCAAACAAGAAGGCGAAGCACTCTTCGTTTCACAAAAAAGCAGAGCAGGTCTTCGTGGCGGATGACAGTCCGGAGGCCCAGAAACGTTCACAGCTGCGATACGAGGAGGCTATGCCCTGGCACCTCGAGGATGACGACAACAAGAACTCCTGGGTTGGCACATATGAGGCGCCGATGTCGGAACGTCATATCATGCTCATGACCGAAGAGCGTGATCAGCAGAGAGTGAACGCAGATGGGCAGATTGAGGCGTACAGCCAAGGCGTCTTCCGTATGGTTCCACTCGAGAAATGGTACAAGTTCACACAGACCAACAAGTTCCGAGCCTTGACTATTGATGAAGCCGAGGCGTGGATGAAGAAGAGAGCTAAGGACCCGCGGTTCCTTACAGATGCGCAAAAGGCGCTCGAGCAGAAGAGACATGAGGAGATGGCTAGGACGAGGACGAACAAACTGTTCATGAGAGCCGCCGGTCGTGGAGACGAGGACAAAGTCAAGATCAAGAGAGACCCAGACGCTCTTGTCGAGGGACAGGGGGATGCAGCGGACGCGGATGACATTGACTTTGCACACGAGGAACTGTTTCAGGATGATGAAGAAGGCCCAATGTTCGAAGGTATCGAGCCTGAGACTGCAAAGGAAGCGGAAGATAGGATCAAGAAGGAGCAGCGCGGCGCCAATATATTTGGTCTAAATGATGAGAAAGAGGTTGACGAGGAGGCGGAGAGGGAGAAGAAGATCAAAGAGCTCCAGAAGTCACTCGAAAAGGGCACCCGAAAAGCGCTTGTGAAGAGGGAGAGGAACTATGAGTACGAGACTGACTCTGAGAGCAATCCCTACTCCACATCAGTACGTACTTTGATTCGTGTCCTTCGAGTTCAATGTTAACCAAAACAGAGCGAATCTGATACTTCCGACTCCGAAGCTGAGAAGGAGAAAGACGAAGAGGGCAAGGAAGGAGAAGAAGACAAGTCAGGGAAAGATAAGGCCAAGGACGGCGACAGACAGCCATCTGGGACCTCTTCAAAGGGCACGAACACTCCGTTGGGACGCCCCAAGATCTCCGACCCCCTCAAAAAGTCCTCGTCACTACTATCGCTCAAGCGCCCCGGGTCCCCAGATCTCTCCGAGGCCAGCGGCAACGAATCGTCCCGCAAGAAGCACAAGAACAAGCACCACTCCTCCACCCAAGGCTCCGACGCAACCTCCTCACGCCCAATGTCCCCCGCTCCTGATTCCGCCCGTAGTCCTACCACCAACGTCAGCCAACAACCATCTCAAATCCGCAAATCCCTCAAGCACGGCGCCGGCTCTGGCAGCGACAGCGAAGCCACCGACAGCGGGCGCCACAAGCGGCAGAAACTCGTGCTCAAGACCTCTCCCAACGGCACGCCGCGCGGTTCTCCCGGCGCCAGTCGAGCCGGCAGTCCGGTCGCGGGACACCCGCCTCGCAAGCGTGAGTCCTTCCTGACCTTTCTCCAGCTCCTTTTAAGCGTCTCCAAGTGATGTCCCCCTTTCCATCCATCCATCCTTCATCCTCGTATTCCTTTTTCTTTTTCTGAACTACACAATGTCCATTCTTATCTAACACATATCTCATTTCTAGCTTCAGCCCTTCCCTTCCCCTCCGCCGACGAGGTCGTCGAGAAGGTGCCGCCCGAGGGCATCGCGATGCTGGACCTCATCGCCGCGTTCCGCGGCCGCGTGTCCGGCGAGGAGAAGCACGCTTTTATCGATCTGGTCAAGCGGACGCTGAAGTTCGAGAAGGAGACGAAGATGCTGCATCAGAGACCGGCGGGTGGGGCGGCGTGAGCTTTTCGAAGCGCTTTTTACGGTGCTGGCTGGTTTGGGCGGACAGGGCGGGTGGGGTTGGGATATGGAGGCTGGGGAAATGCTGCTGCTGCTGCTGCTGCTTTGGTGGTTTGCTGGGCGATTGGCTGTGGGTGGGCTCACGTGCGTGATAGATACGCAGACTCTCTTTGAGTAGACATGATCAATATGCACCAGTTTATCTCAACGTGTCAAGCCTTTGTCCTTTGCTCAGTGAGGATGGGTCTGCCTTCAAATGCAGAACCAGTATAAGCAACCATCTTCTTCAAGATCTAAGCAGTGGCCTGATGCATCCCAGCCGCTGCCCTCGTACTAGTCATAAGACAATAGGTCTCTGAGTCATCACTCTCCGTCCATCATGCCATACCGCGCCTCATTCCCTATCAACTCTATCCCATCCTCAGCGAAAACCCAGCCCCTCCCTCCTCCCTCTCCCCCCCCGCAAAAATCCCACTGAAGTCCAACGCCTCCCCTCCAATCCTCGGCGCCTCCCCCCGCTTCGGCGCGCTGGGGCTCGCAACCCTCCTCCTCTTCTCCTGCCCGGCTTTCGACGGGAAGGTAGGGAACATGGCCGTGCTCTTGGGCTTGGGGTCCTCCTTGAAATACGGGTGCGCGAGCACCTCTGCGGCTGTCGGCCGCCGCGCGGGGTTTAGTGAGAGCAGCGAGTTCAGCAGAGAGGTGCCGGCGGTGGTGAGGAATGGGAATTTGGACCGGATGATGGAGCCGGTGGTCTGCGGGGTGCGGGGCAGGCGGAGGGAGCGAGCGTTTGGGAGACGCTTGAAGGAGGGCCAGGAGTCGTCGGTGGGGACGCCGCAGAGGTCGAAGATCTGGATAGGGGAGATTAGTCAAGGTCAACTCTCGACATCGTAAAGGGAGGGAAGGTATGAGAGCGGTGGAGGGAGAGGAGATAGGATGGGGAACACGCATACCTTAGCCAACTCATCCACCTCGTTCTTCCCCTGCAAAATCGGCTCCTTGGCCAACAACTCCCCAAAGATACACCCCAGACTCCACACATCGATCTCGCGCCCATACCGCTCCGCTCCGAGCAGCAGCTCCGGCGCCCGGTACCACAGCGTCACAACCAGCTGCGTCAAGTTCGGCGGCGCCGGGTCGCCGTAGTACCTGGCCATGCCGAAATCCGCCAGCTTGATCTCGCCGCGGTTGTTCATGAGGATGTTAGACGTTTTGAGGTCGCGGTGCAGGATCCAGCGGTCGTGCAGAAACTCGACGGCGGAGGTGAGCTGCAAGAGCAGGGTCTTGATCTCCGAGGGCAGGAACGGCTCGGCCATGTCCTCCTGCAGCGTCTTGAGGTCGTGCTCGAGGAAGTCCATGACGAGGAAGACGTCGTTGAGCGTGTCGCCGACGACGACTTCGCGCAGGTCGACGATGTGCGCGTGCCGTGACTCTTGTAATGTCTGGATCTCGCGCAGGGCGGTGACGGGGAAGCCGTCGTTGGCGTTCTCCATCTTTAGCTTCTTGAGCGCGACGACGGAGCCTGTGGCGGTTTCCCGAGCTCTTGACACCCAGCCGTAGGACCCTTCTTCGATGTGATTCAGGCGCTCGAAGTTGTCGACGTGCCTGCATGGTCCCCATTGCGGTGCCGCGAACCGCAGAAGCTTCCTTGGCTGCTCAGCGACAATTTGTGCATCTCCTTCGGCGGAGAGCCTCCTCCTCTTCGCCGGACGGTCTGAGAGCTCTTCAGTGTCGTTATCTGTGGTGTTGTTGCGAGCTGCGGCAGCTGCTTCAGCTTCCTCCTTGCGGCGCCGCTCTGCCTCCTCGAGTTTGCGCTGCTTCTCCGCCTTTGCACGCTTCTTCTCCTCTTTCTCGCGCTTGCGCTGGGCCTCGAGCGCCGCGTCTTCCTCGGTGTCTGCCCATCGTGACTTTGTTGCGCTACTCATGGTGGTTGGAAATTGTTTGGGCGCTGCGGAAAGTTCCCGCCGATGTCATCGGCAAAGGGACAGCTCCGTTCCTTCGACTGCTGCTCAACTCAAGAACATGGACTTTGACCATCTCATAGGTCGATGATGCGGCTCAGCCCTCGGTATGGAGTCAGATTTTTGGGCCGATGTGCTACACAGCGCAGTGCCTTCCGGCAGCCTCTAGGTCCTGTGAGATGGCTGAATACAGAGGGCCGGCAATGGTCGATGCCATTAGCAAAGACTCTCACAGAAGCTATAACAGCAAGAGCACTTCGTTTCCTTATAGCAGCAATTAATCTAATAACTTGTATAGGCAACGGGCCCTGTTCCCGTCGCGGCATACATGCGCCAGGTCCTTACATCCCCCGAAGGCGGCTACTACACCTCTCACACAGAAGGCCGAGATCAGTTTGGTCAGAAGGGGGACTTCATCACCTCACCCGAGATCTCGCAGGTCTTTGGTGAGCTGGTCGGGATATGGTTTGTCGCGGAATGGATGGCTCAAGGGAGAAAGAGCTCGGGTGTGCAACTCATGGAAGTTGGGCCAGGTAGGGGAACGCTGATGGATGATATGCTACGGGTACGGACTATTGCATAGTATGCTATGGCATGGCTGATTGGACGAACAGACTATACGCAATTTCAAGCCTCTAGCATCCGCCATCGAGGCCATTTATCTGGTTGAAGCCAGTCCGTCCCTCCGAGAAGCGCAGAAGAGGTTATTGTGCGGCGATGTGCCCATGAAAGAGAACGACATCGGGTTCGAGAGCACGAGCAAGTACTCGGATGAGCTCAAGATCATATGGGCCGAAGACATTAGACTTGTCCCGCAGGGTATGCTACAGCCGAGTCACGCTGTATCCGCAACGCTGACAATCACCAGACGCAACCAAAACCCCCTTCATCGTCGCCCACGAATTCTTCGACGCCCTCCCAATCCACATCTTCCAATCCGCCGCGCCCGACCCCACCTCCACCACCACCACCCCATCCGCACCCTCCCAACCCGCCCGGCGCCTCCCACCCACGAACCAATGGCGCGAGCTCCTCGTCTCGCCCGTCCCCCCCGGCTCAACCCACGCCTCCCTCTCCACCCCCCACTCCCTCCGCGCCAACTCGCCAGTCCCAGACTTCCAACTCACGCTCTCCAAAGCCGCGACTCCACACAGCATGTACCTGCCCGAAACCTCCCCTCGCTACAAAGCCCTGCGCTCCCACCCGGGCGCCGTCATCGAGATCTCGCCCGAATCCCTCGTCTACGCCGCCGATTTCGCCGTGCGCATCGGCGGCGCGCCGATCAAGTCCCCCGGCAGCGGCAGCGGCAGCGGCGGCTCCTCATCGACCAAGCCGCACCCGTCAGGCGCCGCCCTGATCCTCGACTACGGCCCCCTCTCTACCATCCCGACAAACTCGCTGCGCGGCATCCGGGCCCACACCGCCTGCTCCCCCTTCGCTCTCCCAGGGCAGGTCGACATCTCCGCGGACGTCGACTTCGTGGCGCTGGCCGAGGCCGCGATCAATGCTTCCCCGGGGGTGGAGGTGCACGGGCCGGTCGAGCAGGCGTTTTTCTTGGGGGCGATGGGGATCCGGGAGCGGGCGGAGATGCTGGTGACCAGGGCGAGGGGGGAGGAGGAGAAAGGAAGGATCGAGGGGGCGTGGAGGAGGTTGGTGGACGTGGGGGTGGGGGGGATGGGGAGGGTGTACAAGGCGCTAGCTGTTGTGCCGCATGTGCCTGAGAAGGGAGAGAGGAGACCGGTTGGGTTCGGGGGGGATATAAAAACGTAGACATGTGTGTAGATGACGGGGATGAGCGATCCGGCTGAGCTCCACCTGGAGCGCCACTGATTTAGCTGAACACGGCTGTCAATAGTAGGACGCTGTTCTTCTACAAGCCTCTTGTGGTCGTGCTCCGACACTTCAAGGATTCTGAGTCTGGGCCTTTAAGCTTGCCTCGTTCCACTTAGCTCAACTCAAAGATGTGTGCTCTTGCCTTCTCAAATTACACAATCAGCTGAGTCCGGGGAGAACCAGCGAAGTTGAAACGGGAGGTAGCCACGGAGTCTGACGGGTGGGGAGGGCGTGCTAGTGTAGACGCAGATAGATAGTAAGTACGAGTGTTTGCGTCTCACTGGTCGCTAAACGGATTTAATGTCCTGGTTGAGAGGCTACGGTTACCTATGTTAGCAATGGCAAGTGGCCCTACAATCTGATTATTCAACTACTTCCATGTCGTCCACCTCACGGTATGTAGTAAGCTCTCTTCAGAGAGCATTAAAGAAGAATGTACGAGATCAAAGAGGCAGGAAAGAAGCGTCATCCATGTACAGACACCAGACTCTCCATCTTGTGCTCATCTAGGCAGACGTAGATACGTGATACGAGGCAGTCAAACCGATCCTCATTTCCGTCTCAGCTCATACGAGGCAGCCAGCCAAACTCCGAAGAAAAACAGAAGAAATCTCAGACGTATCATCCACAAAGACAGTCACGTACTCACCACCACAACGCAAAAGAAACACAGCCAAAAAATCAAACCGTCGTCCCTCTGCCCACCCAGCCCGGTGAGGGAGACAGGATCTGACGAAAAAGTCCTCAGAAGCGACTCTTATCATGTGCAGTCCACACCGTCGTTAACCTAGACTACCTCCAAGTGTTAAGTACCATCCACACCCCCCGTAGTATTTCCATAAGGAAGCAGGGGCGGGGTTCGAACGGCGCCGCGTTCGCTAGCCTGATGGAGGGCTTATTCTGGTGTTGGAAGTGAGGAGATGGGCGGAGTGCGCCAGCTTGTCGGATGGGAGATGGTACGTGCTGTTTCGGTATATAGCCCTTTGGATGAAGTGAAAGAGCGGGGCCGGGTTCGTGAGGGGAGATCGAGCACGGGTGTTTGCTGTCTTGGCTTTCTGGTGAGAGCGAGGGTCGCTGCCATGACAATGAGTCACATGCAATCGGCATAAGTGAAACTGCTTCACTATGCCAATATCCATGCTTGGAACGATCAACGTAGTTCAGCTACTTGATAGCCGCTCACAACGACAACGCTTGCACGTTCGCGGACGTCGGCTGGCCCTCCAGCATTTCGGTCATGACCTTGCCTGTACCCAACGACTGCGATATCCCTAGAAAGCAGGTCAGTGTCTGGTTACACCCATCCAGGTAAAAGTGGCGGCAACCTACCCCAAGCACCATGCCCAGCAGCGACGAATACCCCTCCTTCACCACCCGGTCTCGTCTTGAACCCATCCCCAAGCTTCTGATCCGGCACCCTCGAAACAACCGGCCTTCCACTCGGCGTCACCGGCCGAAAACACAAGCCCTCTCTCAGAATCTGCAAGTCATCCTCCCCACTCGGCAACCCCAGCATCTTCTTCGCCGCCCCCTTCAACATCTCGATAGACTCATCGCTAATCTTGGCATCCGTAGCCACCTTCGGCAGAGGAATCCTCGTGCTATTGAGGCCGGCGATGTAAATCTCACCGCCAATGCGGCTGAACACTTCGGGACTGAAGCCGCTCTCGTCGGTCGCGAAGACGGCGTGGCAGCCCTTCTCCTCGTGCTCGGCGCTCCAGCGCGGGGAGCGCAGGAGGAGGGAATGGCCTGCTAGCGGCGTGACTGGGATTCGGAGGGTCGAGGAGGGGAAGAGCGAGCGGAAGACTTCGGGGCTCCAGGCGCCGGCTGCGATGAGGAGGCGTGTGCAAGGGACTGTACAAGCTGTTATAAAGGGAAGGGGTTGAGGCTGCGTGTAACTTACTGTCTGTTTCTAACCCGTCGGCTGCGCCTATTCGCACGCTGGCCAGCTGGTCCCGGATATCTTTCGAAACGGATATCGCCCTGGCGGGTTGATGGAGCTGCACCCCGCGCGATTGACATTGCTCTAGTAGGAAGCGGGAGAGGCGGAGAGGGTCTCTACAAGTCGACAGTCAGCGGAAAGTACTTGTTGTACAACAGCGACTGCTTGCTTACACCTGCGCGGTGCTGTCGTCCTTGCTAATGACTTCGATGCTGCTACCCTGCCTCTTGGTGAGCCAAGCAGGGCCGTCCCCATCCGAGAATTCATGCGCGCCAGCAGCTTGAGCACGACTCGTCCCGTCCATGAGCCAGTCGTATCCACTGCCGCCGACAACATCCTCGTCCTGGCTTAACGACGTGCCGGTACTCCTGCTGTATCCCCATTTCTCTTTTCCGTTAAACTTTTCGGCCAACTCTTTATGTAGTTCGAATGACAAGGCGCCGAGCGGGGCCACAGAAGGCGCAAACCCTGTGAGTGTGTGTTGCTTAGCTTGACCGCTTCGTGAAGTGGTTGAACACACGTACAGTCTGCTGCGAGGAAGCCCGCCGCAAGACCTGAGGCAGAGTGGAACAGCTCAGGCGACGCCTCAATCAGGTGGACACTCTGAGCCTGTGTTCGAGGAGATTCTGTCAGATAGTAGGCGGTTGAGCAACCGATGATGCCAGCGCCCAGGATGACGGTATTATTTGAAGCCATTGTCAGCGGGTCGCAAGAAGTAGCGAGGAGACGTCGATGAGCAGTCTGCAAGTATCGACGGGAGGACAATCGGACGGCAAGGTTCATGGACAGCCATCGTTGTAAATATTCGGGACATGGTCGTATGAGTGTCTCCCGACATCTGCTCTGAGACGCGCGACAATGCCCCACCAATGACGTTTCACTGCATTGCGCGCATCTTCCCGCACGCGGCATTCCTGCAACGGACATCGTGAGGAAATGGCAGCACAAGAAAAAGTCATTATCGTAACGGGCGCTTCGAGAGGTGAGCTGGGGCACTCGATATTCGGGTTGCCATACTGACACCGTTCTAGGCATTGGCCTCGCAATTGCGCACTATCTGCTCAAGGAAAAATGCAAGCTTGTTGTCGTTGCTCGCAGCAAGAACCCTCTCGAGGAGCTTCAGAAAACGTACCCAGAGCAGGTACAGCCGCTTGCGGGCGATCTTGCCGACTTCTCGCTGGGGCAGAAGGCTGTTGACCTTGCAACATCGAAGTGGAACCGCCTCGATGGTGTTATTGTCAATCATGGAATCCTCAATCCGGTCAAGAGAGTGAGCCAGACTGAAGCTGAAGAATGGAGAAACGCATTTGACATCAATCTGTTTTCTGCGATCGCACTCGTGAGTCTTAGAACCGGGAGCCATAATGGTGAATCTGATCAAGGGTTCAGGTGAAAGCAGCACTACCGGCACTACGCTCCGCTCACGGGCGGATCGTCTTTGTATCATCGGGTGCTGCTGTGAACGCTTATTCGGGATGGGGAAGCTACGGCGCTGCGAAGGCCGCGCTCAATCATGTAGCTTTGACGCTTGCCACCGAAGAGCCAGACGTGACGTCGGTATCCATTCGACCAGGCGTGGTCGACACCGAGATGCAGAGGGAGCTGAGGGAAGTTCACCACGAAATCATGGACAAGAAAGACGCAGAAAAGTTTGCCAGCTTAAAGAGGAACGGTGGCCTTCTAAGACCAGAGCAGCCGGGACATGTGATGGCTAAGTTAGCGCTTGATGCACCAAAGGAGCTGAGCGGCCGGTTCTTGAAGTATGTATCTGTGCGGTTGTACCGTTACAAGTCTTGGCTAACTAAGTCGATACAGCTGGAACGACAAGGAGCTGGCGAGC
>JAKLMF010000256.1:0-21319 GCA_022813555.1 Botryosphaeria agaves | reverse complement strand
GCCGTTGAGTGTGCTCGCAAGGCCAACAGCACCAAGGTGTGGAAGCAGGTCAACGAAGCCTGCGTTGCGAAGAAGGAATTCCGTCTCGCTCAGATCTGTGGTCTGAACCTTATTGTACATGCTGAGGAACTGCAAGATCTCGTCAAGCAGTACGAGAGGAATGGTTACTTCGACGAGCTCATTGCGCTCCTTGAGGCCGGTCTGGGTCTTGAGCGAGCTCATATGGGCATGTTCACGGAGCTAGGAATAGCCCTATCCAAGTACCATCCAGAGCGTGTGATGGAGCATCTCCGACTCTTCTGGTCGCGCATCAACATCCCGAAGATGATTCGGGCATGCGAGATTGCACACCTGTGGCCAGAGCTTGTCTTCCTATACGCTCACTACGACGAGTGGGATAACGCTGCTCTTGCGATGATGGAGCGTGCGGCTGACGCTTGGGAACATCACTCGTTCAAGGACACAATCATCAAAGTGGCTAACTTGGAGATCTATTACCGCGCGCTCAACTTTTATCTTCAGGAGCAGCCAATGCTATTAACCGATCTTCTCCAAGCATTGACACCGAGGATTGATGTCAACCGAGTTGTTCGCATATTCGAGAAGTCTGACAACATCCCTCTCATCAAGCCGTTCCTCCTGAACGTACAGCCGCAGAACAAGCGCGCTGTTAACAACGCTATCAACGAGCTGCTGATCGAAGAGGAGGACTATAAGACACTGCGGGACTCGGTGGAGAACTACGACAACTTCGATGCTGTCGAGTTGGCCCAACGTCTCGAGAAGCATGACCTTGTGTTCTTCAGGCAGATTGCTGCGAACATCTGGCGCAAGAACAAGCGCTGGGATAAGTCCATCGCACTCTCTAAGCAGGACAAGCTCTTCAAAGACGCCATCGAGACCGCCGCGATGTCTGGCAAGCCGGATGTTGTCGAGGATCTGCTTCGCTACGTGAGTTGAATTCTGGCCTTGATGTGCTTGACCTATCGCTAACACTGCTTAGTTCGTTGACATCGGTAGCCGGGAATGCTACGTCGGCATGCTCTACGCTTGCTACGACCTCATTCGACCCGATGTTGTCCTGGAGATCTCTTGGCGCCATGGTCTTACTGACTTCACCATGGTAAGTGTTCCTTTTTCTCATCTTTTACAAGGTCGCGACTTACTGATACTTTGCAGCCGTACATGATCAACTTCTTAGCCCAGCAAGCTGCGACAATTGACCTTCTGAAGAAGGACAACGAGGAGCGCAAAGCTAGGGAGGCGACCCAGAAGAAGGATGAGGACAACACGCCCATCCTGGGCGGCTCGCGCCTGATGTTAACACAAGGTCCAGTTGCGAGCGCGCCTTCCCCAGGACCATACGGGCAGCCAAACGGCATCGCACCGCAGCTGACTGGATACCGTGGGTTCTAGAGTGTAACGTTCATAGACCTTGTATTGCTTTCTGGCGTCTTTCTAATGAGGGTCACAAAATGCCGCGCCATGTCGGGCGAGCAACTGGCATGTTACGGGCTTTTCTTTCACACTTCACCTCCGCAATCCGGGGGTCTTGCATGTAGTTTGATGAGCGTTTGTGATCTTGGGCGTCTGCATCTTTGCAGAGATTTCGAGGCTGTATATTAGTCGTACACTTCTAAGGTTTCTGAGTGTGCATTGAACACGTCTGATTCGCCACGGACGAGTCAATGCGCGCTGCGTGAGACATGCTGAGGTAGGCGTCCGAAGCCCGCCAAGCCTCTTCACCGAGTACCTGGTAGGTACACGCGGCCGTTCCCTTGAGATGTTCCTGGTGATGCCTGCAATTAGGTGTGGTAAAATAATCAACCAGTGGGTGAGGCTCATGAAGAGCATACCCGAGGTCGAGTGCGTATGGGGAAAGCATACCAGTTGCAGCTCACCAATTTTCATTACATGTGTTATCTGATCTGCTGGCGCACTGGCCCGAGGGCCGCCTTATCGCGGGGACTACCAGGAACCAGCACCAGTAACATCATCCAGCCGCCGAGAAGCTCAGAGCTGTTGGGTTGGACGTAGCTTCACGTTCTCAACTTTTTCCGCTCAGTCCTCTTGTCACACTCTCCCTCTCTCAGCAAACACCTTCGCCCAGCATGACGGACGTCTCTACCGACCAAGGCGTGAGCCAGTCCCAAGGACTGGACCCCGTTGACACAGATGTGCCTGTCTCGTCCAACACGGTCCACCAGAGGCTGCGGGCCAACAGCACAATCATGCAATTGAAGAAGATCCTGGGTATCTACAGCTTCCGGAACAGCTCGCGGAGCTCCAATGGCTGACCTGAGCAGTTGCCAACCGAGGAGAGATCCCAATCCGTATTTTCCGTACCGCTCACGAGCTGTCCTTGCACACAGTCGCTGTTTTCAGTTATGAGGACCGGCTCAGCATGCACAGGCAGAAGGCCGACGAGGCTTATGTCATTGGCAAACGGGGGCAGTATACCCCGGTGGCAGCATACCTTGCCGGAGACGAGATTATCAGGATTGCGATGGAACACGGTGTTGACATGATTCATCCGGGTTATGGCTTCCTCTCAGAGAACGCGGAGTTTGCCAAGAACGTTGAGAAGGCTGGCATCATTGTGAGTAACGTTTGCTCCATGACAGCTTTTGGTGTGACACCGAGCTCCGCCTGCTGCTACCCTTCCCGAGACACGGCTATCATCATCCGCTGTCCTTTGCTTCAGCACGTGCAAGAAGCACATACCATACTTGTCACTCAGTTGGAAGTAGAGCCAAATGCTGACTGATATGACCAGTTCGTTGGACCCACTCCCGAAACCATTGAGGCGCTGGGCGACAAGGTGTCGGCGCGACGACTGGCTATCAAATGCGATGTCCCTGTTGTGCCTGGTACGGAGGGCCCTGTGGCGAAATTCGAGGAGGTCAAGAAGTTCACCGACGAGTACGGCTTCCCCATCATCATCAAAGCTGCCTTCGGAGGCGGTGGGCGTGGTATGCGTGTTGTGCGGGACCAGGAAAGCCTCAAGGACTCGTTTGAACGAGCCACTTCAGAGGCCAAGTCAGCCTTTGGTAATGGCACAGTGTTCGTTGAGCGCTTCTTGGACAAGCCCAAACACATTGAGGTGCAGCTGTTGGGTGACAGCCACGGAAACGTGGTGCATCTGTATGAGCGTGACTGCAGTGTTCAACGTCGTCACCAAAAGGTTGTGGAGCTGGCCCCTGCGAAGGACTTGCCACATGAGACCCGAGATGCTATCCTGAACGACGCCGTGAGGCTCGCCCAGTCTGTGAACTATCGCAATGCTGGCACGGCGGAGTTCCTCGTCGACCAACACAACAGATATTACTTCATTGAAATCAACCCTCGAATGTAAGCACACCCCGATCAGGTTGGGAGCTCTAGCAATGCTGACTGTCATTATAGTCAGGTCGAGCACACCATCACCGAGGAGATTACCGGCATAGATATCGTAGCTGCACAGATCCAGATCGCTGCTGGAGCATCGCTTCAGCAACTTGGTCTGACACAAGACCGTATCTCGACACGCGGTTTTGCGGTCCAGTGCCGTATCACCACCGAAGATCCTGCCAAAGGCTTCGCCCCTGACACTGGAAAGATTGAAGTCTACCGTTCCGCAGGCGGTAATGGAGTCCGTCTCGATGGTGGTAATGGCTTCGCAGGTGCTGTCATTACTCCGCACTACGACTCCATGTTGGTGAAGTGCACCTGCCACGGTTCTACATATGAGATCGCTCGACGAAAGATGCTTCGTGCACTGGTTGAATTCCGTATCCGTGGAGTCAAGACCAACATTCCTTTCCTGGCCTCCTTGTTGAGTCACCCGACATTCATTGAGGGCACTTGCTGGACAACTTTCATCGATGACACGTGCGTAGCCTTATTGTATATTGTACAGATGATTACTGACAACTTACAGACCTGAGCTCTTCGCTCTCATTCGCAGCCAGAACCGCGCGCAGAAGCTGCTAGCCTACCTCGGTGACCTTGCCGTGAACGGCAGTCAGATCAAGGGCCAGATCGGCGAGCCGAAATTCAAGGGCGACATCATCATGCCTACTTTAACCACCGCAAAGGGCGAGAAATACGACGTTTCCAAGCCGTGTCAAGAAGGATGGAGGAACATTATCGTCAAAGAGGGTCCGGAGGCCTTTGCCAAGGCCGTGCGGAAGAACAAGGGCTGCCTGATCATGGACACAACCTGGCGTGATGCTCACCAGTCCTTGCTTGCAACGAGAGTACGGACGGTCGACATGTTGAACATCGCTAAGGAAACGAGCTGGGCTTTGAGGAATGCTTGGGCGCTTGAGTGCTGGGGTGGGGCTACCTTTGACGTTGCCATGCGGTTCCTCTATGAGGATCCGTGGGAGAGGCTGAGGAAGATGAGGAAGGCTGTTCCCAACATCCCCTTCCAGATGCTGTTGCGAGGCGCCAACGGTGTGGCATATTCCTCGTAAGTTGCCCTTTTGTCGGTTCTCTAGAGCGTCACTAACTTCTCAGGTTGCCTGACAATGCGATCTACCACTTCTGCGAGCAAGCAAAGAAGAACGGCATGGACATCTTCCGCGTTTTCGACGCTCTGAATGACATGGATCAGCTGGAAGTCGGTGTCAAGGCGGTGCTCAAGGCTGGTGGTGTCGCCGAAGGCACCATGTGCTACAGCGGAGACATGCTCAACCCGGAGAAGAAGTACAACTTGGAGTACTACATGGGCCTTGTGGACCGCATTGTCAAGATGGGTGCTCACATCCTTGGTGTCAAGGATATGGCGGGCGTGCTGAAGCCAAGGGCTGCTACTCTGCTCATCGGCACCATCAGGGAGAAGTACCCGGACCTACCGATTCACGTGCACACGCACGACTCTGCTGGTACCGGTGTGGCTTCCATGGTCGCCTGCGCGCAAGCTGGCGCGGATGCTGTTGACGCGGCCACTGACAGCATGTCTGGTATGACCTCGCAGCCGAGCATCGGCGCTATCCTTGCATCTCTTGAAGGCGGAGAACACGATCCTGGCTTGGACGGCCATGCCGTAAGACAACTTGACAGCTACTGGGCTCAGGTCCGCTTGATGTACTCGCCCTTCGAAGCTGGTCTTACCGGGCCGGATCCAGAGGTGTACGAGCACGAGATTCCTGGTGGTCAGCTCACCAACCTGATCTTCCAAGCTTCACAGCAAGGCCTCGGAGAGCAGTGGGCACAGACGAAGAAGGCGTACGAGCAAGCCAACGACATCCTCGGCGACATCGTCAAGGTCACGCCAACCTCGAAGGTCGTCGGCGACCTGGCGCAGTTCATGGTCTCCAACAACCTCACGCCCGACGACGTGCACAAAAAGGCTGAGCAGCTCGACTTCCCCTCCTCCGTGCTCGAGTTCTTCGAGGGCCTCATGGGTCAGCCGTACGGCGGCTTCCCGGAGCCGCTGCGCTCCAAGGCGCTGCGCGACCGGCGAAAGATGGACAAGCGGCCCGGCCTGTACCTCGACCCGGTCGACTTCGACAAGGTGCGCAAGGAGCTGAGGGAGAAGTTTCACAGCATCAGCGAGACGGACGTCGCGAGCTACGTCATGTACCCGAAGGTGTTCGAGGACTACCGCAAGTGGACGGACAAGTATGGGGATCTGAGCGTGCTGCCGACCAGGTATTTCCTCGCCAAGCCTGAGGTCGGAGAGGAGTTCCATGTCGAGCTGGAGAAGGGCAAGGTGCTGATTCTCAAGCTGCTGGCGGTTGGACCGCTGTCGGAGCAGACGGGGCAGCGGGAGGTGTTTTATGAGATGAATGGCGAGGTGAGGCAGGTTACTGTCGATGACCAGCATGCGGCTATCGAGAACACGAGCAGGCCCAAGGCGGACACGAACGATTCGAGCCAGGTCGGCGCGCCCATGTCCGGTGTGGTTGTCGAGGTTCGGGTGCATGATGGGTCGGAGGTTAAGAAGGGGGATCCGCTTGCTGTGCTCAGCGCTATGAAGATGGTGAGTCACGTGTCAATGCATGGTTTGTCTGCTGCAACGGTTGCTAATGCTGTGGTTAGGAAATGGTCATCAGTGCGCCGCATTCTGGCAAGGTCGGGCAGCTTGGTGTCAAGGAGGGCGACTCGGTCGGTGCGCAGGACCTTGTCTGCAGGATCGAGAAGTAGAGAAGCAGAGGGGGGAGGTCGAAGTCGTGTCAGAGTTGTATATCCATTAACGTTACTAGTTGTTCGATAGCGTGTAGTGTTTCAAACGTTGTTCTCATGTGGATTCCAGGTCTCCTTGTCGCCAAGTTAACTATGCCATGATACAATACCGATCGCATGTTGTCCAGACTCAACATGGGGATCACCAGCCGTCGGGCGATCTTCAGGGCCCGTTCCTCTCTCATGGAATCGAGTGCGTCAGTTACCCGTTTGGGGTGTTCTCATGCCCCGCGAAAGCTCTAGTGGCAGGGTAGCTCCGGATTGTTAGCCTCTAGCTCCAGATTGATAGATCTAGCTCCAGATTCCCCAGTGAACCATCGATGAAGTGAGCCGCCGCTGTCATCACTGTGTTCAGTCGCTATCAGAGAATCAGAGATATAACGCTGCTGGTTTCCGTCTTCCGTCTGCATCTTCTACCACCGACTGTTGATTTATTCCTACATTGAGCTCCCTTGAGACTACTGGCATCCACGCACAATATCAATCATCATCTGGACACATACATATCCTAGCCTAATTCCTAATTCACAATGGATGTCCCCTCACCACCCAAGAGCCCAGCCGATGGACGTAGACGGGTATGTCGCTTGCTCTCCATTCACACACCCACCCTCTCCAGTTGAGGCGATCCTTGTTCACGAGTCGTCGGAGTTGCGCCTACCTACAAGAACACGAGCTAACCGACACGTTTTCTTCGTGTGACCAGTCGTCGGCAGCAGAGCGCTTCGCGAACCTGAACAACCTGAAGCGCAACCCGAACGACGAGAGGGGCCAGGAGAGGCGCCGCAGCATCCAGGAGCAGATGGTTGGGAAGCAGGGTTTCCTTGGGAAGATGTGGAACGAGTACGCGCCACTGCTCATTTACACGAAGACGCTCAAGGCTAATGGTTGGGATAAACAGCTTTACCAAGGGCCCGTCGGGGCCTGCGAAGTGAGTCATGAGGAACTGTGGAGTCTCGGACTGTAAGAAAGGTTGTGTGATTGTAGCAAGAGGACGTGTGTCTGGCTGATGGCTGTCAATCGATGGAGTTTGTATCGTCATTAGTCGCATTGGGGGCGCGACACACACTGGACTGTGGGCGTTTGCTGAGTTGACAAGGGCTTTGGAGCGCTGCTAAAGACTGGTTGTAGTATATTGTACATATCCGTCCTTTCATGAACGACATGTGGAGTTGCACGATTGACCAGTTGATGTCGAGGTGTCCTCAGCACTGCAGGGCTTCAGTCCGGGGAAGATGCGGAGGTGGCCCAAGCTTCAAGGACCCTGAACTTGAATTGTTCGCCCTTCGTACTCGTGTCCACACAAACTTCAACGTGTACACAACTATTACGAGTGCAACCTTCTATCTTATTTAGGACCTCTGTTCTCACTTAAAGTGCTCGATTGCACTTCAGATCCTCCTATCCTCAGCGGGTTGCCCTCCTCCGCAGCAGCCATGGCACAAGCAGCGACCATCATCCCACCGCTCAACCAGCGCCCGGTCAAGAACACCGTCTGCCTCTTCGACGTCGATGGCACACTCACACCAGCAAGACGGGTACGTCTTCCCCAATCGCTCCCCTCACCCTTTATTCCTCCAGAGAGAACCCCTCGCTAATCCCCCTCTCTCCCTTACCAGACCGTCTCCCCCCAGATGCTGCAACTCCTCTCCGAGCTCCGGCACAAAGTCGCCATCGGCTTCGTCGGCGGCTCCGACCTCGCCAAGCAACAAGAGCAGCTCGGCACGCCCTCCATCCCCGTGACCTCGCTCTTCGACTTCTGCTTCGCCGAAAACGGGCTGACCGCCTACCGCATGGGCGTGCCGCTGGCCTCGCACTCCTTCATCAAGTGGATCGGCGAGGACAAGTACAAGGCGCTGGTCCGCTGGATCCTGCACTACATCGCGGATCTGGACATCCCGGTGAAGCGGGGCACGTTTGTCGAGTTTAGGAATGGGATGGTGAATGTGAGCCCGATTGGAAGGAATGCGAGCGTGGAGGAGAGGAATGAGTATGAGGTGTACGACAAGGCGAATGGGATTAGGGCGACGATGGTGGAGGAGTTGAAGAAGGCGTTTCCGGATTTGGGGCTTACGTATGTCGTGCTGGCCCCCCACTACTTGCGGTTCCACCATACCGCATCTCCTCCTTTAGCAGCGCTTCCAGGCTGACTGTGTGATGTTTCACAGTTACTCCATCGGGGGTCAAATCTCCTTCGACGTCTTCCCCCGAGGCTGGGACAAGACGTACTGCCTGCAGCACGTGGAGAACGAGGTCAACATGCCCGACGGAGTGCAGTACACCACCATTCATTTCTTTGGCGACAAGACATTTAAAGGTGGGAACGACTATGAGATGTACACTGATTCGCGGGTCATCGGACACAGTGTCACGAGTCCGGAAGATACTGCGGCCGAGCTGCAGAAATTGTTTTTCTCATAGTAGATGGGTTGTTTGAGCGTGCTGGTTGCGCTTGGTTGGAAGGTTGTGGAAAGAGTGTGCTTATTCTATAGACACAGATGTGGTGCATAGAACATAGACATAAATACAACGGCGTCGATTCAAATAGAAATGGCTTCGATATTCGGCTCTACCTGTTCTTCGTATGGAGGGTTTCGCGCAAGCCATCTATTCTTCCATGTCATCACTCCCCTCGTCCTCGTCATCATCGTCATCGTCTTCTTCGTCTTCTTCTTCTTCGTCCTCGTCGTCAGCCTCGTCCTCGCCCTCCTTTGGCTTGAGCCCGTAGTCGTCCTGGAAGAACGCCAACGGCTGGACCTCAGGCTTAAACCCCGCCTCCTCGAAGTTCTTCTTGAGATTCTAGCAAGAGGGACAGTCAGCAATCAAAACCCACAGTTATGTCATCAAAGTGTGAAGCAGCTCACCTCCTCCATAATAGTCGCGCACGTAACCACCATATCCGCCTGGCCCGGCACAAAAGCCGGCAAGACAACGCTCCTCAGCACATCTTTGATCTCCTCAACCCCCACATCCCTCACCTTCTTCAACATCCCGTCACTCCAATCCTTCGGAATCCCCTTGACAACCTGATTCACAAACCCCAGATTCGCCGCACTCGCCATCGTCGGCTGCTCATCCGCAAACTGCACCACAATACTACTAATCGCGCCCTCGAGCGCATGCGTCTCAAACTCCCTCTCCCCCCCAATAAACTCCTCCACCACCTTCTTCGCAACACTGTACGCCTTGAACGCGTCCGGGCTCCGGTACACATTGAACCCCAACAGCCCCGTATCCGTGCCCCGCGAGAAGTGCGTCCCGTACGCGAGCCCCGTGCCGCGCACGCCGACCCACATGGGGCCCTCGACGGCGTCGAGGTACGCGATGGCCACCATCAGCGCCGGCAGCTGCGGGTGCTGGTACGAGTCCGGGCCGCGGGCCGTGAACAGCGCGAACGACGAGTCGATCGTCGGCATCGGCACGATGTAGGCGAGACTACCTGGATGCCGGGCCGCGTCGCTGAGCGCGTCTTTGCGGCTGTCGAGGGGGGCGAGCGGGGCGCTGGTGTCGAGGGAGGCGGTGAGGGTTGACCAGGCGGAAACGGGACGGAGGAGTTTGGTGAGGTCGGCGATGACGAGGGTGCGCAGGTTGGAGAAGGTGCAGAGGGAGCGCCGGACGGATTCCATGCGGGCGATGACGGAGGAAGGGTCGTCGGTCAGGAGGCGGTTGATGCGTTTGAGGTAGAGGGCTTTGACGAGGGTGTTTTGGGCTCGGCTGCTTGATTTGGGGGAGAAGTGGATCATGGAGTCGACGGCGGAGGCCATCTGTGAGTGTTAGGCTGGGCCTTGAAGGGGGAGATAGTTGAGCTTACGCTGTTGCCGCTACGCTTTTCGTCGGGGATGTCGGCGAGCATTTTGGTTATGGTGACTTTCAACCTCTGGTTCTACTGTTAATGCATGCTCGTAATGAGAGAGGATTGGGTGTACCTCAGCGTCAAAGATGCTGTTGAACAGTAGGTCCTTCATCCATTTAATCGTCGTCTCATATTTCTCTGGTTCAACAACAAACTTGATCCGCAGCAGTTCCGAGTTGCCTATGCCACTTCCATTGCTGATGTCGTAGGTGATGGTATCGGCCTCGAGCTCCGTAACCATCTGCTCGAACTCAATCCTCTGCCCGTCGCGATCCATAGGCGTGTTGAAGAAGTTCATTATGTAGACGACCAGTAGCGGCTTGAGCTCGAGAGGTACAGATCCTGTTGACATAATCAAATACATATGGACGAAGTTGGTCGGAATGTGTTCGAAATGGATGAACAACGGCAGGTCGCTCTTGTCCTGGTCGACGATCTTCTGGATGTCGTTGTCCAAGCGGCCCATCTTCCTGGCTAGACCTGAGCGGGCAGTCGTCGATGGAATAAAGTGAATTGAATCAGTGCCGGGTATCTCGAACCGCTCGATCACGCCCCTCGGTATTTCCTTGTCATTCTCAGCTTTGGCTTCCTCTAGCTTCTGAGCCAGCTTCTTGAGCCCTTCTTCTCCCAGACGCTCTTTCTGCGCCTTGACGCGCGCTTTCTCATCCGCCTCAAGCTTCTTGGCCAGTTTTGCAGATGGAACTCCGAGGATAGACACATGGTGAGCATCGACCAGCCACTTTTTGGTGTAATTGCGCCACTGCTGGTCTGTCCATTTCATGAGGATATCGAACTCTTCTAGGTTCGCCAATGCCTTGTAAAGGTCCGATCCGTCCCGGTTCCCGAAAAGATGATCCTCGATGATGGAGGAGTGAAAGATGCTTCCGGAGGCTTCGGTAGCGTACTTGACCTGTCTGCTGTATCGGAGGATGCAGTCTTTCATATACGCCATATCGAACGGTTTTGAAACGGCCTCTTGCAAGACCTCGAAAAATCTCTTCTCCACGTCCGCGAGCTTTTCAGTAGCCACACTGCTTAGAGTAAACCATATAACTTCATCTGGACGTGTCTCGTTGTAATGATAGACCGCACTGCAGAGCTGCTCCTTCTCTACAAGTGTGTTCTCAAGTATCGTCACAGACGAACCGGCAAGGTAGGTCAGGAGGATGTCCATGGCAGTGCCTAGTACCTGTTAGTTGATTGTCGACTTCAGATCGCGACTGTCTTCTCACTCTCAATCGTGTCATTGCAGTCCGGCCCGAAGAAACCTATCAGAATCTCGCCAGACGATTCGTCTTCTTCTGGAAACTCCACAGTGGTAGTGGTTGTTTTGTTGAGCGGAGGAGTCGGCTCTGATTCTACCCAAGGCCGCTTGAAGGGTGCCTCTGGAGGTGGAATGGCGTCAAGTATGCTATCCTCGAACTTGTTCAGAATGCTCAAGAGGCTTTCATGGTCCACTTCTCCGATCAAAACCAGGCACAGGTTCTTGGGTTGGTACATGTCCCGGTGAAACTCGCGGATGCGGTCAGCAGTGAGCACACGCAGCGCCTCCATCATACCACCTGTTTCATAACGGAAGCCGTTGCCCTCCGGATACAGAAGTCGCCGTGCTTTTAGTTCCATGAGCTCGCTCTGGTTGTTTTGGACACCTTGCATCTCTGAGTACACCACTCTGTTACACTGTCAACATCCGCAGAATCGCATGAGATACGGCGCCACAGACCCTGCATCGTTACCTGACCCGTCCACATGGTGTACCTCGGTGTAGCACGCGGCATCTGTGAGCGTTGGAAGAAGAACGTGCTCTAGGTAAACCGGCAGCTAGCGCTCGTGATCAGCTTATGGTCAATATAGAAAACAGTCTTGCAAGGCCCTACAATCTGTGCAAATCCTTCCCACCCTGCAGTATCTAGTGTATATGCTGTATGGTCGGTTGCCGTCCATGCGTTTGTGTTCGAATATGCTCTTGTAGCCAGCTTGTCCAGCACTCCCTTGTACTTGTAGCTTCTCGAACCCTTGACCCAAACTTAGCTATCAGCCAGGTCAGGCATATGTGTGTACTCACCATGAAACACAGATGCTCCAAAGTGTGTGCTGACACTTGGTCAGCGGCATACTTTGTGGTAAGGTGTTGACTTCTTCTTACGCGCTCCGGAGTCATCATGAATTTCTGTGGCAAGTGCAAAGTATCCAGATACTTTGGGACCTTTACGGTCGACAACAACAACCCTCATGCCCGTCCTCGCAGACTCATACTGAGTGAATTCGGCAGGAGCATATTCGGCCTTGAACTTCTGTATCGTCCTGAAATAGTTCCTTTCCTCTTTCATTGCCGGCATAGCTGAATACGCTTCAGACACAGATGTAGAAGACCTTGCAACTGCTATAATAGAAGACAGACTCTCCGGTATCGTCCTCTGGAAACTGACTATGCGGATCCGTGAACGAAGTTGACAGAGCAGTCCGCCTCACCAAGAGAAAGATTTTTATTGGATATGGAACGAGTACTTTGCCTCTAGCTTGTGCGCTGACTGAGTCCGCTTTTTTGTGTCTTCGATGTTAAGGCAGCTGTCTACCTAAAGCCACAAACGTATATAAGTGGCAAAGCAACAGGTACAAACGGGATATGCTAGGCACCGAAACTTTAATAGCGTACTCTTCCAACTCAAGTGCCTAAGAATAAATTAGTAAAGTCACGCTCATACATGAAGCATTTTGTGAACCTTGGTAATTTTCTTGGGTGTTGGCAAGGATGTTTGGCAAACGCTGATTGGCACCAAGTCCGCTGACGTTCCATGGACTTGTGAGTTCTCCCGAGACAGACCGCCAGTGCAATCGGCGCGTCACCAGCGTGTCCCTTTCTAAATTTCAATGCCTTCGCAACAGGAGCTTGGAGATGTCCTTCTCCAGTTCGTGGAGCACGGCTCCTACCCAGAATCCGAGGATGCCATCTCTGCGCAGCTCCCGGCAGATGCTGTTCCAAGCTTGCTAGACTCCATTGCGAAGCAGCGCGAGGAGGTCAAGGTGCGTCTTTGTCGTTTTAATTCCACCACAAATTTGGATATGTCACTGACGGGTAACTCAGGATGAGATACGTGCACTAAGCCGCGATACAGCCCCCGACATCGACGGATGGATCGCCCAGGCCAAACAGCTCCAGAAGGATATTGAACGGTCGAGAGCGACTGCACAAGACATCGTCCGGCAGGCAGAATCTGGCAAAGCGCTACAGGCGCATGTGGAAGATGCCTCAGCCAAGGTGGGCTTGCTCGAGACCGAGCTAGCCTTCAACGAAACACTTGCTGGAACTTTGGAGCACGTCCAGAGCATATCGAGGCTACTCGATAGGGCACAAGATGCCGTTGCGAAAGATCAGGTCATACAAGGCTTGGATACGCTTGAAGAGGTCAACAGGATCATGGTACATCTGGATGGCTTCACGAACAACAGATTTGCCGGCCTCCTGCAGGATAGAGCATCACGGCTTAAGGCAGCTATAGTTGCAGACACGACCGAGTGCTGGAATGCCCTCATACAAGCTGACCCCTTGAAGCGGCGCATTGTCATTAGGACAGAAGTACAAAGTAAGCTTATAGCAGCTCACTGTTGTCCGCGTAGCACTAACTTCGTACAGGGGCATCAACCGTGCACATGAACACTGTAATAGAGGCTATGTCGAAGCTACAAATGCTTGACGACGCAGTGGATCGCTTCAGCCGGGACGTCGACCACATCATTATAACTGCATCCTCAAGCGTGCGAAATGATCGCGGTGTTGCGGAGTTTTCTATAGAGGGAGACTCAATTCAGGCGTCAGGTTGTAAGACGAATGCAACTGTTTCGGATTTTCTTGAGAACTTTCGCCGCGTTGCGGAGTATTTCAGCACCCGGCTGCCGCCCATGGTATCGACGCTGCTCTCACAGAAACTAATGCCGATTCTCATTCCTCGTCTAACCTCCGATTGGTTGTTGCCTTCTGTTCCGGTATCATTGGATGGCATACAAGAGTTTCAGGAAGTTTTGGCACAGGTGCTACGCTTGGCAGACCAGATAGGAGGGCTGGGCTGGGTGGGCCAGGATGAGTTGGTAGGGTGGGTCGAAAGCGCTCCCCGCATCTGGCTCTCGAAGCGAAAAGAGTCTGCACTGGCGGCAACACGCAACGCTTGCTACAAAGGCACCTCCGACAAGAAGAGCGTGGAAAGGGTCGAGACACAAGTGGTCTCCCATGATGACGTTATCATGGGAGGCGACCAACCCAAGGATGACTGGGAAGCTGGATGGTCTGACGACGAGACCAAGGGGGCAAAAGGAGTATCAGATCATCAAGTGGCAGATGACGATGTGGATGCTAGTGCTTGGGGGCTAGAGGATGATGAGACACAAAGCGACAACAAGGTAGACATGTCCGACGCCAACAACTCTACACCCGCCGGCGCAGATGAGGCTGAGGCATGGGGATGGGGAGACGATGAGACGGAGCCGCAGGACGCAGCGACACCGGCGGCACGGCAAACTCAGGAATCACGGCCGGTGGTCAATGGGGGCAAGAAGTTATCTAAGCCTTCAGAACGAGAGCTTACTCTCAAAGAAACATACACGGTCACAGCCCTACCGGACGCTATCGTTGACCTCATTGTGCGCATCGTCTCGGATGCTGAGAGCTTGGCTCAACCGCCGTATGTATTCATTGTGATTCCCCGCTCGTTGATGTTCGCTAACAAAGATCTAGTCTCTCCGAGTCGCCTGTAGCACCTGCTTCCGGTGGCCTTTACTCCATCCCCGCACTCATCCTGGCTATGTATCGAGGCACGGCAACAGCATATTACGCTAAGGATGTGGCTGGCAATATGCTCATCTACAATGACTGTAATCGGTTGGTGGACCAGCTTCGTTCTTTCGTGCAGGACCAGACAGAGAAGGACGCTACGTCGGCTTTGCCACCATCCAGCAGACCGTCAACAAGATTGAGGCTAGATGCGGACATCAAAGCTCTTGAGAGTTTCGCTAAACGCGCCTACGGTAAAGAGATGGAGTCGCAAAGAACTATCCTGCGTGATTTGTTAGACGGCGCTCAAGGCTTTACGAACTGTACCGTGCCGCCTTTCGCAGCCGAGTGCGAGAATGCAGTCGCAATGACTGTGGACAGAATCAGGGAGGTCAACCGGCAATGGAGTGACGTGCTGTCACGATCCGCTCTCCTGCAGTCAATGGGCTCGCTGTTGTCGACTATCACAAGCAAGATGATCGTCGAGATTGAGGACATGGGCGACATCTCCGAAGAGGAGTCAAAGCGGCTAAGACACTTCTGCGATGAAGTCGCTAAGCTCAGCGATCTGTTTACGCAAGAATCGCCGGATGGCAGGTCTAGCGACATGACAGGCGTGTACACGCCGAACTGGTTCAAGTTCCAGTACTTATCCGAGATCTTGGAAAGCTCCTTGGCGGATATCAAGTATCTATGGACTGAGGGCGAGCTGAAGCTGGAGTTCGATGCGGAAGAGCTCATCGACTTGATAGAGGCTCTGTTTGCGGAGTCTGAGCACAGACGAAGAGCCATTGGGGAGATCAGGAGGACGCCGATGCACAGGTAGTAAGCCTTGTCTGGATAGTGGAGGGTGGATCTATGTATCTTGTAGAAGCAGCAGAAGATGCGCGGGGATAAGCCGTTAGGTCCGGAAAGATTAGATTTGATGCGGCGCTAAGCCGCAAAGAGGCGAATGCGACTGAGCTTCAAGAAATTTTGAGACGTGAACTGCACATCCACCCAACTGAACTGTATATTCCACAACCATGGCCGATTCGGTGCCTCCTCCACCTGAGAATGCTGCTGGACAGCCTTCTCAGGTCAAGATACAGCTCAGCACACGTCATTCAGATATAGCACTGCCCGAGGACACAGGGCCAATCCTCGTGTCAACCAGTACGTGCACCGTCCTACACACTGAAGATACCCTTCAGTCTAACAGCCACAGATCTTCGCAGATACGCGCTCTCCACGCTTGTAAATACCCTCATAGAGTCTGAAAAGCCCGTCCCTTTCGAGTTCCTAATAAATGGCCAATTCCTTCGCACGACCATTGACGACTTCCTCATCGCAAACGGCATCTCCGCAGAAACTACGCTTAATGTCGAGTATGTGCGTGCTCTGATACCGCCATCACATGTGGCTTCTTATGAACATGATGACTGGGTGAGCTCGGTGGATATACTGTCGGGGACATCCCCAGCAGGGTTGTCTGGCGACGTACGATCAGGGCAAGAGAGAATACTATCAGGGAGTTACGACGGCCTATTAAGGGTATGGAACATGTCCTCCAAAATACTAGCAACGTCAAGCGGCTCCCTGGATGGCGGACACACCGCAAGCATCAAAGCCGCCAAGTTCCTGTCACCCAACAAGCTCGTTTCATCCGGCATGGACCGCACAGTCCGCATATGGAACTACACAGACTCCGAAGACGCCACGGCCTCCGCATCCCTCACTCCCTCTCTAGAACTCTACGGCCACAAATCCAGCGTCGACAGCCTGGCCGTGCACGCCCCCTCCTCCCGCATCCTCTCCGCCTCCGCCGACCACACCATAGGTGTCTGGTCCACCCGGAAATCCGACGCCCCCGCCGCCCCCTCAAACCTCCTCCCCTCCGCCTCCGCCTCCTTCGCCAAGCGCCGCAAAGTCTCCAAAACGCCCTCATCCCAGAAGCAAACCCCTCAGCGCGGCCCTCTGGCGCTCCTAACCGCGCATACCGCCCCCGTCTCAGCAGTGATATTCAAGCCCGCCGACCCGACGGTCGCGTACTCCGCGTCGTGGGACCACACGCTGCGCACGTGGGACCTGGCGACGGGGGCGCTGGTCTCGACGCGCACGACGGCGCACCCGCTGTTCAGTTTGACGGCGCTGGGCTCCTCCTCCTCCTCCTCCACATCCTCTTCTGACGGCTCATCGAACCTCCTCGCTGCCGGCAGCTCGGCCCGGCACATCACGCTGATCGACCCGCGCACCTCCGCCACTAATGTATCTGTCATGACGCTGCGGGGCCACACGAACGCCGTCGTGGCGCTGGCGCCGGATCCGAGCAGTGCGTTTGGGCTTGTGAGCGGCAGTCATGACGGGACGGTGCGGGTGTGGGACGTGCGGAGTGTGCGGCCGGGCGTGGGGACGGAGGGGCAGGTGGGGCAGGCGGTGTATGTGATTCCTAGGGAGAGCGCGAGGGGAGAGAGGAGGGTTGGCGGGGAGGGGGTGAAGGTGTTTGGGGTGAGTTGGGATGCGGAGGTAGGGATTGTGAGTGCGGGGGAGGATCGGAGGGTGCAGATTAATAAGGGGGAGGGAATTGTGGGGGGTGGGTAGGAGGGAGGAGGACGGTTTTGGGTTGCTGTTGGTAGAAGAGGAAACGAGAGATCTGCTCTAGTGGGCTGAACTCTGTCCGTAGTGGAGGACGGGGGAACTGGACGACATTCCGGTCGGAGTGATGGATTCGGGCCTCTACTAGGAAAGGCATATACAGGAGGCCATGAGGGTCTCATTGGGGTACCTTCGATCCACATACGAGCGATCACTGTAATCATCTCATGACAGTATCGAAGAATTGCTCTCACTGACGGCTCCGCACCGCGAGCCATTACGATTAGCCCTACCCTTTAGAAATAATCCAAATGCTCGACCACCAGGTTATACTGAGAATAAACCCGATCCACTCGTCATCATTGTTGTCCTCCCTTATCCTTTTTCAAGCAGCGACCGCCCTGATCCTAGAACCAGAGTCTGACGCCCCAAACGCCTTTTCGAGGCTCTACCCGCGTTCCTCAACCTCCCATTTCCTATCCAGACCGAAAGAAGAAAAGGCGTACAAACCCCAACATTCGTCCTCCCATCCTCCAATCATTCCCAGCCTCAAACCGAAAGCATCCTCACAATGTTCCACCTCGCATTCCCCTATCCAAAACACACAAACACATTAGCAAAAACGTCACCATCCAAAAAAGCTCTTCCCCCCCTCCCCAAGAGATAAAACCATGCCCATTCAGAACGGCGCCCCCTCCCGAGGAACCTTAACCAACTTCCCCGCACTAACCCTCTTGAGCCTGACATCCCTCTCCCTCGCCCTCTCCCCCGGACTCGTCCCATTCCCCGCCACAATATTCGGCAGCGCAGTCAGCATATCATCCTGACTACTCGGCCTGACGGTCTCCCCACCATCACTAACCGGCCTGACGCTACTCCCACTGCTCAACCTCAAGCCCGCGACGCCGCCGACAAACCCCGTGCTCATCATCGACGCCGGCGGGGGAGCAAGCGAACCCGGCATCATCGCGGTGCTGCTGCGGCGGTGGTCGCTGTTGCCCATGTTATCGCTGCCGTTCAGCGCGCCGCTGCTGCTCTTGCCGGCGCGCTGCATCGCCTTCTCTTCCAGGTACTGGCGCGCCTGAGCGCTCAGCGGGATCGGCGCCGGCTGCGCGGGCAGATCCGCGCCGTTCTGCAGCAGCAGCTCTGCGACCGGGAACGCCTTCCTCTGGCCCGCCGCCGTGGGGGGTTGCGGGGACGCTGGGGGGTGGCCCGGCGAGCCTGCTGGCGAGACTGCGGATGCCGGTGCAGCCGGATCAGCGGCCGCGAGCGCCAGGAAGACGGCGTGGGTGTTCCGGGAGCGGTCGGCGGCGTTGCGGTTGGCGCCGAGGGCGAGGGCGTAGAGGACGTTGTTGATGTCGTTTTTCTTGATGGAGCCGAGGAGGGTTTCGTCGGGAGTAGAGTAGTGGCTCAGGGTGCTGCTGATGGGCTGCACGAAGGCCTTGTCCTGGTACTTGGAGGTGATGAAGCGGAGGCGCTGTTCGCGGGTGGACTGGGGGGAGGGTTTGTAGCTGCGCTCCAGACGGGCTTCCCAGATCATGTTGCTCACGCGGTTGCCGATTGTTAGGAGGATCTCGATTATGTCGAGAGTGAAGGAGGTCGTGTCGAGGGTTAAAGAGCGAATCTTGGAGATGTGGGTTCCGAGGGAGCGGTGGATGCCACTGCATTCGATGCAGAGGACGATGCCGAGGTTTATGGATACCCAGTCGACTTTGCTGTCGGAGCCGCAGTCGGCACAGTATTTGTTCCCTTCATCGGCGTTTCGAACCTGCTCCAGTAGTCTTGAATCGATGGTCACTTCCGGCATCCGGTGTACTGGCTTCTCTCCGCCCACGGTCGCGTGCCTTGAAACGACCCTTGAGTGCGAGTGGTGGTGTCCCGAACGGTGACTAGACATAGAAGTGCTCTTGCCTGTGAGCACTGATGCTATGTCACGGCGAGTAGAGCTTGACAGAGAGCCGGTCGAAACATGTTCAGGAATGCTTTTCCCTTCGAACGCGCTCTGCAACGCGTTGTTGATGGAATAGATCCAGCTCTTCATATCTTCCTCTGAGGTTGCTTGATATACGCGTGTGAAGTGCGGAGTGATGACCTCGAAGCAGAATCGGCGTTCTGCATTGCGGGCTTCCCTGACAGAGGCCATCCGAAGATCAAGTGGTTCCATATGCAGCTCCAACCGCTCCTTCCAGTTTGTGTACTCTGAGAGCTTCCCTTGGTCGAGGACGATCCAAAACCTGTATCTGAATTAGTGTCATACCGTTTCTGGGATTATGCGCAACACACTTGTGCCAAGCCTGCTTGTTCAGGCCCTTCGGGTCGACATGGCTACCCGGTCGACTGAGCGCCCAAAGCAGCCCTTCCTTGCGGTGTTGGCCAGCGTTCGCGTCTGGACCACCCGGGCTCGTATAGTCCTTCTCCTCAAGGTCGCGAATGCCCTTGAATCTGTTTTGATTCGGACTACCAACCGGCAGCGCCGGATAGTTCCCTGGGGAACTAGACAATGCTGGACCTGATGCCGGTATAGTCATGGCTCCACTAGACGATGGGGATACGGTAGATGATCCATTAGTGGTGCTTCTGGCTATAGGAATACTGTTCGAGGAACGGGATACCGAATCCGCTTCGCTCACAGGCCTTGGACCATTTGTTTGGGCCGGAGTCCCCGGTTGTAATGCAGGTGCAGGAGTGCCTTCGGGCTCCCCGTACTTTGCGCTCTTCTCCAGAGCCCTTCGCTTCTCCTCTCTTTCCGTACGCTGGAGCTGGAACTCTTTGTCAGCATCCTTCACTTCAGTCAAGAGAGCCTCCAATTGGGGTATCATGGCCTCAATCTTCTTTGCTGTCGCCAGGTAGCCCTTTGTTTGCGCGTCTGCGTACTTGGTCAGACTCGAGAGCACCTCTTGATCCTTCCGTCCACCATGAAGATCTTGCATGAACGACGAGTAATCAAAGCGTTTCAACTCGAAATTCCGGCGCTTGTTCTGGTACTTCGAATCGGTCTCTGCGCGCTTCTTTTCTTTCAAGGAATCTTGTCGTACACCTAGATACCGTCCCACATACGTGTAGAACTGACTGCTCTCTTCGTCGAAGTCTTTCTTCTTCGCCTCCGCCTGCTTGATATCGACGTTGTAGAGCTTGGAAATAGGTTCAATGATAAGCCTCTGCAGGTTCGCTGTGTTTTGCCTTTCGTAAGACAGAATCTCCTTCGCTATCTTGTCAAAGTAATGGTCTATAGCGGGCTTGACCGCGTTTGAGTTCGTCGATGCCGCCTCCCGCAGGGCATCCATAAGGTCTGCGATCGCATTGTTGCACAAGACCTGCGCTTCTTGCGCTGCTTCAGCTTTACGAAGAACCTTTTTCCACCTCATGCGCATAGTGCTTGTTTTTTGTTCCATAGACTTCATGGTTGCGCGGAACAGTGGCCCGTCCTCAGCTAAACTTATGTCATCTCCAGGTCGCTGACATGAAATGTCAACTTTGGGTGAAACCGAAAGTGTTGCGTTGGTCGTTGTGGGTACTAAACCCAGGCCGTACTCGGGTATAGCCTCGATGTTTGGTGACTGCGGCATAGGATAGTCTCTATAATCACCTCCATCGGAATCACTGACACGAGACTCGATCGATTGAGCGGACGGTACTCGTAACCGTGGTGGCAGCCCTACCTCTAAGCGGGGTGAGGTCGTCTTGGGACTGCCAAGAATGCGTTGCGTGTCTAAAGCCAATCAATTTCCGCCTTCTTGCGAGCTGGTTGAGGGAACCTACTCTGCACCCAGAAGGAAAAGGTTGCTAACGTGTCAAGCTTGTGCGCGCGCTGGTTGTATTCGACAAACTGAACGAAACAGTCAGTGACCTGCCGAATGAATGCTGGCCCTTGTACTTACACTACACGTATTACGCCAGCCACCACCCCGGTCTTCTGTAACTTTAGGAGGCTTCCACCTCCAGGACCATGGGAACTG
>JAKLMF010000255.1:572-21323 GCA_022813555.1 Botryosphaeria agaves | reverse complement strand
AGGTAGCCGCACAGAACTGGAGGGCACACGGCAGCGTGTTTGGCGGCAAGGAGCTCATGCGGATGATGTTCGAGCGGGATCTCATAATCTTGGGACTTACGGATGGGGTCATGTGCGCAAGCACGGCATTCGGGTTGCTGCTACAACGGATGGTTCTGAGAGGATGGCTCAGCTGGAATCGCTCGGGATGGATTATCCAGAATGTGTGGCAAGCCTCCTACCTCGCCGCGGTGATAGGATGGACACTTTACCGTGAGTGGCCTTGGACGCATACCATCTTTATTGTACTTCACGGATTGGTATTCTTGATGAAGCAGCACAGTTACAGCTTCTACAACGGCTACTGTAAGTCTGTAAACGTGTCTACATGAGTGATGAGTGCTCACATAGGATATAGTGTCACAGGTGTATCGACGTAGAGCGCTCCTCGAGCAGAAGCTCGCACAACTTGACGAGATAGAGCCTGTTGCCAGCCCCTCCACAAAGTACAGTCCACAAGACCCTACCTCTACCACATCAGCGGACTTTCCGACGCCCAACGGAATGCGGCAAAGACGTCAATCATTCGGCCCCAAGTCTTCCACAAACCTAGAAACCGAACAATCCCAAATCTCCTCCATAGCCTCAGCCATCGAGTCCGGCCACCCCCTCGACGCCAACCAACTCCAAGCCTTCTCGCAAGTCATCCGCTCCGAAATCTCCAGCCTGACCTCCGAACTCAACGGCAAGTGCACCTCCGGCACGAGTAGCTACCCCCACAACCTCACCCTCTCCAACTGGGCCGACTGGGTCTGTCTCCCGACCCTGGTCTACGAGCTCGAATATCCGCGCCAAGAGTCCCGCAACTGGTGGTACGTCGCCGAAAAGACGGCCGCCACCTTCGGCGTCATCTGGGTGATGATGGTGATCAGCCAAGCCTACATATACCCCGCCGTACTCGAGACCGTCCGCATGAAGGACGCCGGCATGACACTCGCCCAGCGCTGGCGCGAGTTTCCCTGGATCATGAGTGACATGCTGTTTCCGCTGCTGCTGGAGCAGCTGCTCAGCTGGTACGTCATCTGGGAGTGCTGCCTCAACGTGCTGGCGGAGGTCACTCGGTTTGCGGATAGGGGGTTTTATGGGGATTGGTGGAATAGTGTTAGCTGGGATCAGTATGCGAGGGACTGGAATCGGCCGGTGCATAATTTTTTGCTCAGGCATGTGTATCACTCCAGCATCTCGGCGTTTCATTTGAGTAAGAGTTCGGCGACTTTTGTGACGTTCTTGCTCAGTGCGTGTGTGCATGAGCTGATTATGCTGTGTTTGTTTAAGAAGGTGAGGGGGTACCTTTTTATGATGCAGCTGTTGCAGTTGCCGCTGGTTAGTCTGAGTAGGACCAAGTTGCTCAGGGGAAGGAACGTGATTGGCAACTTGTTCTTTTGGTTTGGGTTGTTCGTCGGGCCGAGTGTCCTGACGAGTCTTTATCTCATCGTTTAGGTGTACGGAGGTTGCTTGTTGGGATGTATATACCTTAGACTACTACTGCATTGGTGGATCGGGCATCGTTTGCTGGGAGCCTTGCTTGGGGGACGGAGTACACGAGATTCACCTCTCTGTTTCAACACTTAGCTCTTGCATCGAACAACTTCTCTCAACCTTTCAAACTCCCTCCTATGCTTTCGAGGGACTTGAGTGAATTCAAGCCATGTGTTTATCGAATTGCTCGAACCGCAGACACGGACAGCGCTCTCGAAGGGAGCAGAAGAGCTCATTCCTAATGTTCGCCGGATCCGTACTAGCGTGAAATTGGTACTTCGCTTGGTACTTCGCTTGGTATGGACATCTGGCATACCTTGAGTAGTGGACTCTTCCATCTCCGATTGACTATGGCAGATCGAGTGTAAGCAGGATAGACATTACATACTGAGAAATCTCCAGTAACGTTGGAGATGTCGGAGGCTGCTGTGTCCGCTTCAGCCACAGGAGCCACTTTCCTTATCCTTCTCCAAATCAGTTCCCGTGCTCTTACTTTCGTCGTCAACCAAGTCCTCCTTCGTTACCTTTCTCCGAAGCTGTTAGGAGTTGCCACACAGCTTGAACTGTACTCAATATCAGTCCTGTACTTTTCTCGCGAAAGCCTCCGCGTCGCTCTTCAAAGGCAATCAGAAGGTGTCCAGACCGTTGTCAATCTCGCATATCTTGCCATATTCCTAGGCATACCTCTATCGTACCTACTCGCGGTTCTCTATCTGCAGACAGATGTGCCTGATGTGCCGTTCATTCGGGAGTCTCTCAGGATATATGGCTTGGCCAGTATCGTTGAGCTTTGCGCAGAGCCTGCCTTTGTCGCTGCGCAGCAAAAATTGCTGTACAAGGTCAGGGCAGGCGCTGAGGCCGCTGCAACTGTCATAAGATGTATCATCACTTGCGCATTTGCCATTTGGGCGAGCAGAAAGGGCAAGGATTTCGGGGTGCTGCCTTTCGCTCAGGGGCAGATGGCTTATGCGGCGGTGCTATGGAGTGTTTACTACTATAGACTATCAATAGTCGCAGCGAAAGAAAACTTCTCTTTGTCTCTCAAACGCATCATCTCACGGTATTTTCTCAAATACCCAACTGCTCTCAAGCCCTTGGACTGACGGCTGCCCAAGCGATCCAAAACAGTACATCCTCTCCCGCTTCTCTCGCCCCCTCTGCACGCTGAGCCTGAGTCTCTTTCTCCAATCCAGCGTCAAGTACATCCTCACACAAGGCGACTCGCTCCTCATCACCACGCTCGCATCACTCCACGACCAGGGCGCCTACGCGCTCGCCTCGAACTACGGCGGCCTCATCGCGCGCATGCTGTTCCAGCCAATCGAGGAGAGCAGTCGCAATCTCTTCGCCAAGCTGTGTGCACCGCGGCCTGGGACAGACAAGCCGTCCGCTGATGGCGTCAGAGAAACTAGAAGCACCATCCTGGACATTCTCAAGTTCTATGGGCTGATCTCTCTGGCGGCTTGCGCGTTGGGGCCTACGATGGCGCCGCTGTTGCTGAAGGTTGTTGCGGGATCTAAGTGGGCCGAGACTGGCGCTGGGGATGTGCTGGCAACATACTGCTATTACATCCCGTTGCTAGCCATTAACGGCGTTACAGAAGCCTTTGTGGCCGCTGTGGCTTCGAACGCGGAGCTGCATGCGCAGTCGGTATTTATGGGCGCGTTCTTTGCTAGTTTTGCTGGTGCTGCGTACCTGTTTCTGCGGGTTCTTGGGTTTGGTGCGAAGGGACTTGTTTATGCAAATTGTGTCAATATGCTGCTGCGGATTATGTGGAACTTGAGATTCATCAGGGCGTTCTTTGGTCGCAATGGGGAGGTAAGTGCCAGTATCCATGCTACATCGTCGCGGATGTCGGACTGAAATTGATGGCCATCTAGACTTTCGACTACACAGCTACTCTGCCGTCCTCACCGAGCATCGCAGCTGCGATCGCTGTGCCCGGTATCCTTAGAGCGACAGCAGGCAGCCTACAGCAATATGGCGTGCTCGGTGAGCTACTTCGTACAGGATCTCTCGCTGCGATGTTTGTCCTCTTTGTGTACGTTGTTCCTTCCTACGTCAGGGAGTTCTCTCTGACACTACCCCAGGCTGTTCTTCGAGCGGAAGTACATTTTTAATTCCAGTCTGTATCAGACGATAAGAGCCCGGCGTAGCGCTGTGAAGAAGAATCATCTTTCACAGGAACCCAAAGCAGCAAAAGTGGCAAAAACTTAGACTTCTCGACTCCCACTTAAGCTGGGGAGCCACTCCACCTAAGGGAAAAGGCCTCTTACGACTCTTTTTTATTAGGGGATAAGAATGTTACTACTAATTAATTACATACGTCGCTTCGCGTGTGTTCCAAACCGTTGGCGTTTGGCTTGCTCGCGCACCCCTTACCCTGCCACCACATGGGCGGGCGGGGGTTGAACGAAAGTGGCGAACCAGCTTGGCCGTTTGAAAGCGAAGGGCGTGACGAGTTGACCAAGCCGGCTTTCGTTGATTTAGGGTGTTGTTGCAACGGTATATGAATGGGGGATTGAAGTGAAAGCGAGGACAGGGGGATGAGAAGTTTCATTTCGCGGCAATGGCAACGCAGACGACTCTCAGTTCGATTCCCGCGTGTAGAAGGACATCCTCTCTCGGTCTCTTATCGAGCTCAGTCTGTAACTTTCAAGCTCACTTACACAACCAAATAGTTCTTCGCTTTCAGATTCCTCACCTCCCGCAATGGTTTTTTCCCACTGACTCACCTACGCGGTCACTCCACTCTTTCAAGTCATACCGGCACCAAACCGCCGCCGTACGTTCTCTAGCAGAGCTCTCCTTGGCCCTCTTATAGCCCTCTCCATCAACGGCACCAGTTACGCTTCAGCATTTTTCGCAACCTCTCCGCGACCAGTGTCCCGAGGCACAAGTGAACAAGGAGGATCTCCCACGGGAAATCTCAGCAGCATCCTTGGGGCAGGTCGGCGGCGTGAGCTCGGAGGATGGAGCAAGAGACATCAACCAGCGGGACCAACTCCTTTTAGGTTCGACGCAGGAGAAAATGAGTAGGTTGGAGTGGGAAAGTTTATATTATAGGCAGGCAATCATGGGAAACAACTGTGGACGCGTACAACCTGATATGGGTGGACGGGCATGGACAGAGAGGCGGTTATAAGGACAGAACTACCAGACCCGACATTGTCGCAATGTCCCCTTGTAGTCAAAGCAAGGTCTTTGGAAGTTGAACAAGTCCACCCGCGGGTCTTAGGTGCTGTTTATGACCTAACAAACATGAGCAGTAGTTCGCTCGAGTACTGTGGCTAGTGACTTGCCTGCGCCACATCAATCACCGTCCTGCGCAACTTCAAGCTTCCCGCGCATCAAGCACTTTATGCTCTCTCGCCGCATTTTCCAGCAGCTGACCGACAGCATCCTGCTTGGCCGAAGCACCAGGCCGACATGCTGCTGCACCCTCCCGCCAAAATGCCATGAACGCGCAATTCCGCCGCGCCCACGAGGGCCAATCCAGATCCAGATACGAAGCAAATCCTCATCCTCGACCCGATGGAAGTCACGACAAGGCCGAGACCAATTCGCGCGGGAAGCGAAGGTGCAAGGGCTGAAGAGCCGTGCGGCGTTCAAGTTGCTTGAGGTGTGTTTACTCCTGATGAGGCATGTTCGATAGCTCGTGGCAGCGTAGCTGATGGCATGAGTAGATACACGAGAAACACAAGATCTTCAAACCAAACAACACAGTCGTAGACCTCGTACACCCACTGCCCCACCCCCCTCTCACTTTGTGCTGTCTAACTCTCAACCACAGGGCTACGCCCCAGGCTCCTGGTCCCAAGTCCGCCTCTCCTCCGCTCCACTCCCTCCTCCCCGCGCATTCGCCTCATACTGACAGGCACACAGGTCGCCGTAACCCTGACCCAACCCAACGGCCGCGTAATCGGCATCGACATCATCCCCGCCCAACCACCCCGCGGCGTGTCCACGATCCAAGGCAACTTCCTCTCGCCAGACGTGCAGGCGGAAGTGCGAGCCTACGTACAAGACCCCGCTCGCGGCCGCCCAAGGAAGAAAGCCGTGCTCTCCGCCGCCGATGCCGACGACGCCGCTGCTGTAAGGAAGGGAGAGAGTATTACCGAAGATGAGCTTGAGGAGGCGGGACGGGGGTACATTGAGCAGGAGCGGGCGGCGCATCTGGATGCGGCGGCCGACGAAACGGACGGAGGTGCCGTGAGTGATGAGAGTGAAGACGAGGAGGTGAAGAGGGAGAAGGAAGAGATGAAAAGGGGGAGAGTGGTGGATGTCGTGCTGAGTGACATGTCCGCGCCCTGGGAGCAGACGAGCGGGTTCTGGAAGAGGAGCGTTAGTGACCCGTACTTTAGGATGATGAATACCAGCGGTATGGCGTTTCGGGATCATGCGGGGAGTGTGGTAGGTTTCTTCGTTCGTTTACGCATCACGCTCCACCGTGCACTGTCTTGATAAATCCAATTTAGCGTTGAGGGGGCTGGCGTGCTGATGGAGGACGCGACATTTAGGACCTCTGCATGGCCGCGCTGACCTTCTGCTACGATACGCTGAGGCCTGGGGGACACTTCGTCTGCAAGTTTTACCAGGGGTCGGAGGACAAGGCGTTGGAGGCGAGGCTCAGAAGGCTGTTTGATAAGGTGTATAGGGAGAAGCCGGAGTCGTCTCGGCGGGTGAGTCCCAGATCATTTACTTACTACAAGCCCTGTGTATCTGACATGCATTGCTTCAGGAATCGAAAGAAGCGTACTTCGTTGCGCTCAGGAGGAAAGCAGCTCCAGCAAAAGAGGACGTATTCAAAGATTAATACAAATCCATCAACCAAGCACTTGCAACAGAGAGATCATTACACCCGTTCTACAGCGCCGAAGCCCATACCAGCCCTCCGTCCCGCCAACGCCCTCTCCCCAGATCCCCATACCCATCCAGCCTCTACCCCACTACCCCCGCCTTCCTCCTATCCTTCTTCAGCGGCGAAAATACAAACCCCTCCTCCGTCGTCAACAACCCCCCCTTCAGCCCTCCCGCCTTCCCAGCGAGCCCCCCCGCCTTCGCCAACGCCCTCGCAGCAAACAACCCCCTCCCCGGAATCGGTTTCGCCGGCAGCGCACCCTCATCCTCATCAAACAACGTCTTGCCGCCCAGGCCCCCCGCCGCCGTGGCTCCACCGAGAAGCTTCCGCTTCTTCTTCTTCATCAGCTCGGCGGGCGCCTCGGTCGTGAACGTCGCGAAGGAGGCGAGGGATTTGCGCGGCTGGTGGGAGGGGAGCTTGGGTTTGAGAGTGGGCGCGGCTGCGGTCGTGGTGGAGGAGGCGGCGTCGGAGGAGGGGATGGCGTTTTCTTGCTCGGCTGAGGACTCGTTGCCTTCTTCCTCGGCGACTTTTTCGAGGGTGGTTAGGAGGACGGCTCTTTTGCGCTGGGTTGGTTTTGCGGGGGCTCTGTTTGCGGCGGTGGATGGGGCGAGGGGCTTGGGCTTTTTGGAGGGGGCTCTTTTGGCGGTGATGGTGGGGGAGACGTCGGTGGGGGCCTTGTCGGAGGTTTCTGGCGCGATCGAGGCTGCATCTTCTTGTGCGTCTGCTGCTGGTGGGCTTTCTGGTGCGAGACTGGCTGTGCGGTTCAGGAAGGGGGTTATGGAGAACGTGGATTTGTCGCCTAATAGCGTAGAAGTACGCTTGCTTCTCTTTGCGGGCAGGCCGTCTCCTGGAGTGCCGATGGTTGCGTCTGGGTCTGCTTGCGCGGCACCGCGTTTGCGTGGGTTCTTGGTTGGCTTCTCGGCGGTGTCTTTGCTTGCTGGTCGTGCGGCTGCTGCCGCTTGCGCTTTAGTCAACTCGGCCTCGGTTTCCTTGAGCTTCTCTTTGGTGGACTTGAGTTTCGTCCGGAAGGCGTTCAGCTTATCGTCGAGGATGGACTTCTGCGCTTCCCACTCGATCTGGCTCTTTTGCACGGCTTTCTCGGCCTTCTCACGCTCGCGCTTCTCTTTCGAAAGTTCGCCCCGGAGGTCTTCAACGCGAGCTTCCTGCTTGGCACCCTTTTCGTCTCCCTTGGCCAGATGCTGTCGCGCAGAACGCTTCTCGTCATCCAAGTCGGTCTGTGCTTTTTCAAGTGCCTTCTCCGCCTTCTCGCGTAGGCGCTTCTCTTTAGACAGTCCACTGCGGAGCTCTTCAATCTGCGTCTGATACTCTGCATCCAACTCGGACACCCTGCCTCCCTTGGCCAATGCCCTTTGGGTTGCGCGCTTTTCGTTCTCGAGCTCCACCTGCAATGTGCTGACTTGGCGTTGCAGCGACAATTTCTCTGCCAGAAGCCCCTGCTGAGAAGAGGCTTGCGACCTCAGATGTTCCAGCTCAGGTTCGAGTGCGGATAGTTTCCGCGCGAGTGCAAGCTTCTCAGTCAGTAGCTTTGTGGAGTCTGTGGAGATATTATGGAGGGATAGAAGCTCCGTCTGTCATAACTGTCAGTCGCGGTTCTGTACCTGTGAAAGCGCCAAACAATCGCACCTTCAAGGTATCTGTTTCCCTCAACTTGATCCGCAGCTCGTTTGAGACGTTTTGAAGCTCCACCTCCAACTCTTCCGACCGCGCTGCAGCATCCTCTACATCGTGCTCTAGCCCATCCGCTCGGTCTTCTTCCTGCGTCAACTGCTCGTGCAGCTCGTCGTTCTCATCCTCCAGTAGCAGAATCTGAAACTTTAGCTTGCGAATGTCTTCGTCCTTTGCGACATTCTCGACAATGCGGCTGCTGCGCTCATAGTTCAGCTCGAAGGTCGCGGTTTGGAGCGCTTGCTGGAGCTTTACACGCGCTGAGTTAGCACATGCGTGTAGTGGAGGAAATGCATTCCCACCTCGGTGACTTCGGTTATAGTATGTGACTCTGATTTCGGTGCCATCTGCTATTATGCGCCTAGAAGTATATGGTAGGTAGTGCGGGTAAAGATGTCGTGTATGTTGGAGAGTCGCGTCCGCTGCCTCGAGGGCTGTCAACAAACATTCGCGGCGTTTCTTCGGCAGTCGTCCGCAAAGCCGCACGTCGACTGCCAAGAGGACATGTATCCCAACCTCCAAGTAGCTTCATAGAAATCCGCCTGTATAGCTACAGCTCCAGTCACTTTCACAATGAGACTGTCCAGTATTGTGACAGCTCTCCTGTTGCCCCTCTTAGCTTTTGCTGCCAGGAAACCCACCGGTGACCGCTTCGCAGAATACCATAGCAAGGCCCTCTCCTCCCCTTCGCTGAAGCTCGACGATGCCAGCTACAACAAATTGACCAGCGCTCCGCGAGATTATGCCGTCGCCGTTCTATTGACCGCGTTAGACCCGCGCTTCGGCTGCCAATTGTGTCGCGAGTTCCAGCCGGAATGGGACTTGCTTGCGAAGAGCTGGATCAAAGGGGACAAGGCAGGAGAGTCGAGGCTGCTTTATGGGACGCTTGACTTTCTGGACGGGAAGGGGACGTTCCAATCGGTATGGAGGGACCTTGTTGATTCTCTTAGGAGAGGAAGAGAATAACTGACACCAATCTTCTCAGCTGCAACTCCAAACCGCGCCCGTCATCCTCCTCTTCCATCCCACCACCGGTCCCAACGCCAAAATCGACGCCCAGCCCACAAGACTCGACTTCTCTGTAGGGTGCGCAATCCTCCCCGTTCCCCACAGCCCTCTCTCCCACAAACGCTCCATACTAAAACAGTCCCCCACACAGCCCCCAATCCGCCGACGAAATCCACGCCTGGCTCTCCCGGCACCTCCCCTCCGGCCCGCACCCGCGCCTCGCCCGCCCAATAAACTACATCCGCATCATCTCCATCACAACCGCGCTGCTCGGCCTCATCACCTTCTTCGCGGTGGCGGCGCCGTACATCGTGCCCGTGCTGCAGAACCGCAACCTGTGGGCCGCGGCTAGCCTCATCGCCATTCTGCTGTTCACCAGCGGCCACATGTTCAACCGCATCAGGCAGGTGCCGTATGTCTCGGGGGATGGCAAGGGGGGGATCAGCTATTTTGCGGGCGGGTTTCAGAATCAGTTTGGGCTGGAGACGCAGATTGTGGCGGCGATTTGTGAGTTGTGATGGCCCCTGTTCTCTTTTTCTTGCTTTTGTTGTTTAAAAAGGGGCTGCTGAAAAACTGACTTTGATGGACTTGCAGATGGGTTTCTGGCGTTTTCGGTCATTGCTCTTGCCCTGAAGGTGCCGCGCATGGCCGATCCGAAGACGCAGCAGGTCGCCGTGTTTGCGTGGGGAGGGCTGCTGTTCCTGGTGTACAGCTTCCTGCTCAGCATCTTCAGGATGAAGAATGGTGGATATCCGTTCTATCTCCCTCCTTTCTGAGGGCTGTCTGAACAGAAAAGTTGGCTACAGTCTTTGAGCAATGGATTGTCACAGGTCCGGACGGTAAAAGCAACTGAGGGGACATAGTGGAGAGCCACGTGCGTTCTCCCTGTAGGACCTCCGATTGCAAAGTACATCACAGTAATCTAGCGGTATAGAAGATGAAAAACACCCTGGCCTTTCACGCGTGCCGCACGTCCACCGACACCAATGCCTCGCGTGTCCCTAATCTCTTCGTCACAATCCCTTCCCGTCACTCCGCGGCACCAAGCCCTTGATCTCTCGAAGCATGCCCATTCTTCCCTCCATCCCTTATCTGTTCCCCGCGTCTACAATCCTTCAACGTTCTCCTCAATCCTCCTTCAAAATCCAAAAGACCCCTTTCTACGAGCACAGACGAGAATAATCTGCTTCCCGCAATGCGCGCAGCGGAGCGGCCCACCACCCGTTCCATCCACTAACACCAACCCCCGCTCCTAACCTACGTCTCATACGCTATCGTCGATCCCTCCATCCTCGGTTCTCTCCACAGGGTAGCGTTCCTCGATCCGTGCCCCGGAACGCCGGTGCGGACGCATCAGACGGCGGCTGGAGCCTGATGTTGTCATCAGTGGAAGGAGTTTTGTGTGCTTTGCGCGTGTGTGCTGAATTCCGGGCGAGGAGGCATTCGTAAGACGGAGGGCTGGACAGGCCTAAGTATGGCAGGAACGTCCCCTGCGTTCGCACACGACCCAAAACGGGTGGGGAGACCGGATGGTGAGATTGGGAGACGGAAAGAGAAAGGGTTGGAAACTAGGGAGGGTGGTGTGGAAGTGAGCTTGCAAGCTTGACGGGAACTTGATGCGGAGGATGAGGTCTGTTCTCGAACTGCTCAAGCGGTGCTTCCGAGTCGTTTACTTGAACGTGTTCTTCCTCGATCGCGCTCATTTCCTGGATGTAGAAGATGTGCTGCGCGCTGAACCGTTGCTGGTGTCATTGTTGGGACAGGTCACACGCTTCGCGCAGGGATACTAGCAGAGAGGGAGAGCATTTCGTAAGAGAGCGCAGGGAGCAGCTCTGGGTTGGGAGAAGGTATGGCAAAGCTCTGGTGTACGCAAGAGTTTGGGATGACGGAAGCATGCGGCTGAGTGGGGAGTGTGTAGAGAGCGACTTCCTGGGAAGTGAATGCACTGTGTGGGAAAAGAGCTTGATATCATTTCCATTCTTATGTGCGCATTTGTCTCTTCTGTCTTCTCTCTATCTCTTTTGCCTTTTGGGGATACGTTTGCTTGTTTTTATACGACGCGTTAAAGTGTGCAAGTGATGACATGCTGGGCGAGAATTCGATGCAACTTGGAACGTGTACGCTCTGTACGAAGGAAGAGAGCGTACACGAACTGTGTAAGTAGCGTCTCTGCTCTTGACGACCCAGCCATTGTACTCTTCGAGAACTGTATATGTAGGACGAGTGATTGAGAAAAGAGATTCGCTCTGAGACCAAGAACTCGACATGGTCAACATGTGGCTGTCCTACTACAGTGACGGTATTGTCAATTGACTGCGGGGTGTGGAAAACCGCTGAACAGAGTGGGTTGTTTCCAATTGCATGCTCAACTTCTGCAAGTGTTGTTCTGATGGAAGCAACCCTGTCGGCACTTCCACTCCAATCTAGTCGCATGCGAGTTGCGGAAGGACAACGGTCTGTGAGGAGAAGGAAAACGGCTCGCAAGGAACGAAGAGGTTCCGTATGCTGAAACAAGTGAGCAACGCTTTCTCGTCTTTCACAACAGTAAACCCTGTTCGTAGACAGATGCTTTCAAACTGTGGGGGAAGAGCACAGAGCATAGTGTTACGAGAGGAAGACCAATATAACGCAATGAAGGGTTGTCTCAGTTGCAGTTCCTCGAGTGTGAGAGGGACGAACAGCCGCCATTGACGACATGATTTACGTGGAGTATCAACGTGCTGTCGTAACGATAGACGAGATGAGGGTGTGATGAAGTGGACACATTAAAAGCAAGCATGCAATCTCCACAGGTATAGCATTGGGAGATAGGAAGTACACCTATCAGTCCTGGGCACGCTTAGGGAACTTGGCTATCTGTGTTTCACTAGGATACCGTAGTAGATGGACAATCTGGCAGGGTCATGACTTCGTGTAAAAGTGGCTGTCACTTCCAGCGATACGGCCCGCGGCAACGCTCGACACCAGCTGTCATGTGCAAGAGAGACCACCTCCGGGCTCTCTGTCGTGCATATACATGCTGCTCTTCTCTAATTCCAGGAATAGTCATGCTTGACATCCCACGGTCATGGATCTCGACTCCACAGAAATCAGTCCATTGGGTCCAATATCCCGTCTTACAGCCTGGGGTTCATGCAGGAAGCCGTATCACTGTCAGTTTCGAGGCACGAGACTACTCGTGCAACTGCCACACCTTCAGGCATAAGATCTCTTGGGTACGTTACGGGCGATACAGGAAAGTGCTTTTCGATATCGCAGACGAGGCGCAACTCCTGGCCGAGATGGCGTTGAGCACCAGAAGCACATGATACAGCCCGTTGTGCGCCTTCGAAGTTCTCGATATTCCCAATGATTGCTGCGGACGATGTGGTTGGATGGACTCGCCGCGAGGAGGGTCAAATGTTGATTAGTTGGGCCCCCTGAATCTACCCGTCGATACGGCATCAGGCCTCGATGGGTTGGAATGGCAGACGAGGTGAAAAGATGAAAGTTGGGAGCGCTGCGCCCTTATCTACAGCGGTGCAGCAAGCCAATGAGCCGCGCTGCTTTTGTCGTTGAACAAGACTTGTGGCGGCTTGGCAAAATGATCCATGCCGCATGCTGCAGCCGCCGGCGGGGCTAAAAGGCGATCCGGACTGCAGGCCTGGAGCTGCCCTGCTGCCTATTGGGTAAGGCGCCCCGGCGCGCAGCCAATAGCAGAAGTCGGAATCTCGTCGCTTAATCCGGGCTAATCATGGCTAATCTCGAACTTTGCGTAAGGCCGTGATTCAACGCAAATGCAGAGATAAGGCCAGCCTCACCACGCACAACCCGCCGCTTGACAACTCGCCGGCAAGCTGTCTCGGGTTGATGGAGGAACCATGCCCATCGCGGGACGGACGCGCTGCTGGAAACGTGTCAGCAATGCTAGATCGTGCTCGGCCAATTGCCCTGTAGCGGTGCCAGAATCCTCGAAGCAATAAAGATGGAACACCCAGGGAACGCTTCTCGAGGGTCCACAGCTACCAACGTGACGGAAGAGACCGTGGTGGGAAAAAAAGCAGCCCAGAGAAAGCGCGACCAGCTCCGCGAGACCCGAGACGCCACAAACCCCACGAACTGTGGGTGAGACCTCGACTGCTTTGCCCTGACTGGCCTGAGCATTTGGGAGAGAGATAAGCTGCTTGACGTCTATCTCCATGCTGACCCATTCTTAAGATGCCGTAGTCCTCCGTAGTTCGGAATAGCACCTAGTCCCAATACCATCCAGGCTCGAGTGCAACCCTTCTTGAGAGGCTATTGCCCCTCCATCCATAATAAACCCCCTCCCGCTTCACTCTTTCATAGTCACTATCTGCCCTATCCAAACATCACCGTCCGCTAGTCACCTGCTCCGCCGAGCAAGGCCGCCACCATGTCGTACGTTGTACCGGGTGCGCCAGCGACCTTCAATGGCACCGATGAGTATCTTGGTGGTGATTCGAGTAAGTTGTCTTTTGCGTCGGCTTTGGCATGGTTGTTGCAGAAGTCTCACTATCACGTGCGACTGGCAACGAAAAGTCCAACCGGCTTTGTTGGAACTGTAGACTGACATCTCCCCTCACCACCAGCCACCGAAAACCTGAACCAATGGTACCAATCAGGAGATCAAGCCTACATCATCGTGGCTTCGGCCATGGTGTTGATCATGGTGCCGGGCCTGGGTTTCCTCTATTCCGGTCTCGCGCGAAGAAAGTCGGCTCTGTCCATGATATGGGCCTGCATGGCTTCATGTAGCGTCGTCACCTTCCAGTGGTACTTCTGGGGATACTCTCTCGCCTTCAGCCAGTACGGAACGAGCGGTTTTATCGGCGACCTACACAAGTTCGGCTTGATGAGAACACTGGGAGCGCCCAGTCCTGGCAGTCCTCTCATCCCGGACTTACTCTATGCGTTTTATCAGGTACGGCTCAGACGGCAGTTCACTTTCTGCAAGCTAGGCAGAACTAACGGTCCACATAGATGCAGTTCTGCGCAGTCACCGCCGCCATCGTCGTCGGAGCCGTCGCTGAGCGAGGCCGTCTCATCCCCATGATGGTCTTCATCTTTATCTGGGCCACTCTCGTCTACTGTCCGATCGCGTACTGGGCCTGGAATGTGAACGGTTGGTTCTACAAGTGGGGTGGCTTCGATTACGCTGGTGGTGGGCCCGTCGAGATTGGGTCCGGTCTGTCAGCTCTTGCGTACTCTTGGATCCTCGGCAGACGCCAGGAGAAGATGATGCTCAACTTCCGGCCGCACAACGTCTCTCTCATCACGCTCGGAACGATCCTGCTGTGGTTCGGATGGTTGGGTTTCAACGGTGGCTCTTCCTTCGGTGCCAACCTGCGTGCGACCATGGCTTGCTGGAACTCGAACATCACATGTGCATTTGCCGCGATTACGTGGGTTCTCCTCGATTGGAGGTTGGCTCGCAAGTGGTCCATGGTCGGTTGGTGTTCGGGCGCTATCTCTGGGCTCGTCGCTGCTACACCAGCTTCCGGCTACCTCACGCCTTGGGCCAGTGTCATCCTGGGTGTTGTTACCGGCGTCGTATGCAATTTTTCAACCAAGAGTGAGTTCTGGCTTACACCCACGCACTGTTGAACAGCAGCTAACGCCTTGCTAGTCAAGTTTTGGCTCAAAATTGACGACGCGCTCGACGTGTTCGCTGAACACGGTATCGCCGGCATGCTCGGCCTCCTCGCCAACGGCATCTTCTCCGCCGGCTACATCATCGGCCTCGACGGCGTCAACACGGGCCTCTACTCCGGCGGCTGGATCGAGCACGGCTGGAAGCAGCTCTACATCCAATTCGCCTACATCTGCGCCTGCACCGCCTACGCCTTCGTCATGAGCGCCCTCATCGCCTTCGTCATCAACAAGATCCCCGGCCTCCAGCTCCGCGCTTCGGAGGAGGCTGAGCTCCTCGGTATGGACGACGACCAACTCGGCGAGTTCGCGTACGACTATGTCGAGGTCCGTCGCGACTACCTGGCCTGGACACCCGCGCACAATGATCCGAACCACCCGGATGAAGTGGCGCAGGGCGACCGCCATGGCATCGCGGCACACAGCCAGATGCTCGAGGGCAAGGCACCCAGCGAGAGCAGTGGTGCCGAGCACACCGGCATTGGCGGGGACCGGCATGCGGTCGCATACGAGAAGAGGGAGCGCGAGCTGGGCGAGTCCCACGGGTAGCAGGGACGTCTTCTGTAATTTGGTTGTGTTTATTGTTTAATTGGGAAGTGCATACACTCGGAGTTGGGCGCACCAAAAGATACACCACTGTCCTTTCTGTGAGAGGCAGGCTACAGCGAGGCGGTTCCATTGCTAGTTGGCTACACGGTTTTTTCCCCAGTACCAAGATTTTTTGGTATGGTTGGGAGTGGTTTACAGAGCGTGGTCTACAGACTACCGTGCTCTCTGATTTGCTTTGTTCAGCTGGCTGTATGCCTATGTCCTTTCGCTTTGCTGTAGGATATTTAGACCAGGGATGAAGAGAATCATTCCGTTTCTGAGCAGATGACACACCTGGCATACTTGGGCCCCGTGACTAACGAGTATCCACTTCATGGGCGATCTGGGTCTTGCGTTCCAAGGGCCGTCACTCCAGTGTAGCAGAACGTCATCCCGTTGTCCATTCGACCGCTCGGAGTTTACATCGACTTCGGGTTGGATCGGGGCTTGTTTCGCATCACATACAAAGCTCAATACATGTTTTCAACCGGTTGACAACTTATCAAGGACGATCTGTCCTGCTCGCATGTCATAGACCAACGTTCGCATCTGAGCGGAGAGCGGGGAAGCAGAAGAGCCGTTGACGAGACAAAGAGCATGCTGCGCTGACTCGCGGGTTCTCTCCATCAAACATACATCGCTCGATGTACACGATGAAACGGCCGCCTTTACACTGGCATCAGTTCATGTATCGACCTTATCAACATGGCGGAGCGCGATTACCAGTACTCAGATTGTTGTGGGATGGCCTCCGCTGAGGGGAGTGAACCTGCTGCATTTCATTGCCCTTCGTTCAGATGGGATGCGTGTAACGAGGCTCTCAATATGAAGAGACCCTTGTGCTCCATCTCTCAGGCGGACGCTCTTCGGAAACACGTATCATGCCTCAATAGTGGGCATTGAGCTTGAAGTAATGCTTCAGTCATCATTGTGTACGGTCAACAGTTCCCGTGTCGACCGCCAGCTTGCACGGTGCGGTAAGCCTTTTCTTTCACCCTGAGCTGTCGGGACATCAGTGTCGAGAATACCACCGTTCTCTTTCTTTGTTCGGCCCAGGTAGAACCCGACACGCCGTGACTTCATTGTATGCCTCACCAATCTCTATCTCGTCAAGTTGGAATATCAGTCATTATCCGCACGTTTCTCAAAAACACTACAAAATCAATCTCCCGGCAGTACAATTACAGTCGGTAGGTTTGCGTTCACTGGATGGTCACTACTGTCAGAGTGTCCCCTATGACTTTAGTCTCCTCCACTACTCGAGGGACGGAATCACCAACATACGTATGTCCAACGGCCTTGGCATTGTTGCTTAATCCGGTAAATGTTTCAATCCCTTGTTGAACGCGGCTGCAAACTGACCTGATCTACATGAGGATGTCCTCCGTTTGTTTAGGCCTATGGCATCAAGGGAAGTGAAGTTTTGTATGCATACCTCAATCACGTCTCACACAAGAACTCAGGAAGGAATCTGGCTATCCTCCGTTCTGGCTGTGCTCTGTTACCATCACGACCTTAACTTTCGTTTGAACACAATTTTGTAATCACAAGATCTCACCTGTTTTAAATCTTGCATGTCCTCTACAACTGGGATGTCAATTGTGGCGCGAACGGGAATCTACTGACTGCGGTTGTGAGTTCCAATGCGGCGTCGTATTGGAACCCCTTCAAGCGAACAAGTCGCAATCTCATTGATGCACCGGAATGGAGGTGAGCAACCCGTAGAGTGAGTCCGGAAGGCAACAAACTGGACTGCTCTATCAACGTCTTGCATGTCCATGGCAACGTCAATGTTTGTCTTTATTCCAAATAAGCTTGGCTGGAGACCATGTGGCTACCTGCATGGACAAAGACCATTCTTTGTCTCACGCATTCTGTAGATGCCATGTGGTCTCGGTCACCCACGTGGAGACAAAGAACACTCCACGTTTTCTATGCATGTCTTTCACTTTGTTAGCTATTCTGGACCATCCGCCTTGTTGTCTGAGCAGAATGCAATCTCGTCTAGCATTACGTATTGCGGTCGTTGGGATGCTATGTCTTTCGTTCCATCCCATTTTCTTGTTCTTTCTCTACCTGCACTTTACAACTTTTGCGCATTCACACTAGGACTGGCTCCCTATCGAACTCTACACCGAGTCTTCAGACTGAGCTTCGCGAAGCCGGCCTTCGCACATATTCATATCGTAGCAGCTTCAATTCTGAGCATTGACAACTGCCATCACATACACAATGCGGCCAACACGACCTCCTAGCATCCTCACCAAACCTTTCGCCAGCAGTAGGCTTGCTGCACCACCCTCGCCATTCTCTCCCAAATCTCCACTCACTCCACCTCCTACTGCACCCAAATCACAAAGAAGCCGCTTCACCAAAGGCCCACTACTCTCCCCTAGCACAACACCACCGACAGAGCCCCTCCCCTGGATATGGCAATGCCACGTCTGTCACCACACGTACCCTCTAGGGACGATACGTCGCTGCCTAGACGACGGCCACTTCTTCTGTGCCGGCACAACAACCGTCAAGCGCAAAGGCCGCAACGGCAAGGTCGTCCGGCGACACAAAGCATGCGCCTCAGAATTCGACTACAGCGGCTGGAAAGCATGGGGCGGCTGGCGCCGCGAAGAGGAAGACCTGCGCGAGATCGCCCTGCGCAGCGCCATTTCACCGCTCTTCGCACCGTCACCAGCAGCGGCGGAAGACGACAAGCCCGAAAAGGACTGCTGGAACCACTGCGACTACCCCAGCGAATGCCGGTGGGGCAAACAGTATGGCGTCCAGCCGTCGTCAAAGAAAGTTGACACACCCGTCGCTGCTGCGACACCGCCGCCAGTTCCACCACCACCACCTCCTCCTCCACCATCTTCAGCTGCGCCCACAACCTTCGCCAACATCCTCGACGGCCTGTCATCCCTCGAAAGCGCGCCCTCCTCCAAGACCGGCAAAGAGAACTTCTGGGACGTCCTCCTCGCGTCGGCCACACGCCGGAAAAGTGTCGGCGCGTCCACACGTTCGCCGACAACACCGACGTTGTCGCCGCTCGCGCTGAGCCTGATGACGCCGATTGCGGAGGAGGATACTGAGATGCTGGATGCGCCGACGCCTGCTGTGCTTACGCCTGAGGGCGCTGCTGTTGCTGCTGCAGAAGCCGCTGTCGGAGAGGTGGAGAGAGGGGCTGAGGCGACGATGGTGGATGCGCCGCGGGTGCCGGAGCCGGTGCTCAAGATGCCTGTGATCAAGGTGCCGCGACTGTTTGAGATGGTGCCGGGTGCAGGTGTAACGCCGGTTGTTAGTGAGTTGAGGAGTACGGCGGGGAGGGAGGAGGGGAGAGCCAAGGGGAGAAGGAAGAGTTATGTGGAGAGGTTGAGGAAGGTCGATAGTGGATGTTTTGCTGAGTGAGAAGGTGGAGGACATGCAGGGCTGGAGCGGTCTGGAGGAAGGTGGGATCCTCGTTTGTGTCATTGTAATTATATCGTTATCTCAGGCAAACAATCCGGACAGGTGTGTCTGACTAGTAAAGCGTTTACATTTGTATACATGGTTCAATAAAGTTTCACTGCATAACTACCAAATAGCCTCTAACGCGCCTTCTATACTAAGACGGACTCGAGCAGAGGCAATACGCAGCATACGCACGAACAAGGCTCAGAGGGCCCGAAGGGCCCTGTTGGCCAGCCCCGGACCACCCCCATGCTAAGGGGGTATTATACCACTAAACCACAAGCTCTGCAGACCTTGGAGGCCTGTTTCAGAGGAACTGTTCAGTATCATCGGGGCCATCCAAATTCAAGTCTGGACCCATGAGGTTTGAACAAGTCTTTATATGGGTTCTAACTAGATGTTCCCTGTTTACAACTCATCGATGTCCTCAGAGACTCGAGCATCCAAACATCTTCTTTTATAGCTAGAGCAAAATTCGTGGACAATTTTTATCAGGAGCATGTGATTGCGAACTGGTTGAGTGACAAGTGATATAGGATGTCGCCTATATGCCTAGGCACTTGTTTATCTCACGTTATATATTTTTTGTGCAGGCAACACTTCCACCAGAGGACAGCCAGCCAGTTCTTCCTGAAACAGGACCTCCAAGGTCTGCAGGGCTTGTGGTTTAGTGGTATAATACCCCCTTAGCATGGGGGTGGTCCGGGGTTCGATTCCCCGCGAGTCCATGCTTTTGCCCTTCCGCAGCTTGCTTGACAAAGAGAAGAGGGCGTTCCGCTGTCAGGAAGTGATGGGGCAGCGGAGAGGTGGGCTGTTCTGGCATCGGGATGCCGAGACTTTTTGGCCGGGACCTAGAAGCCGATGAACGCCAAAAAGTGCGCCACTCCCGAGCCAGAGTTAAGCAGCAGCCAAGTTGTGAGAGCATAATCACAGTCGGTAAATTTGCGTTCCTGCCATGGTTGAGTCCTTAATGAGAGTGGGACATCCACGGTATACTTCATCTCCGAAGTAGTTGAGCTAACAAGCATACCGTATTATATCTGGTAGAGTTAGATTATGCAATAAAACCTGGAGTGTTGGAGGACACTCTGGTTGAAATGATGCTGATCATGCTGATTGTAGTATATGCTTAAGATGACTAACACATGTGGAGAGTGGAGCTTTGAAATGCAAGGCCTGATCGAGTGCAAGACATCAAGAGTGGGTTTGACATGGACAATTTGAAGAAAACCAGGCCGCTGAAATCCGCCCATAAGATGCAGAAGCAGGGAAACAGAAGAGACATTCAATTTTACCAAGAAAAACCCCCGCAGGCTCACAATTTCGTTGTCTCTCGACCTCTGCCGCACACTCATCCGCTATCCAGTTGTCAACTTCCCTCATCATCCGATGACTGCTCCTCTTCTACCATGACATCGCTACTAGCCATGCTGATAGTGGTCGGTGGTCTGTCCGTGCTGCCAGCTGTGCTGGAAGTGCGCGTCTTGAACACACGGAAGAGTGAAGTCGTCGGGCGCACAGCAGCGGGCGCTCCATCGGCCATCGTGATCGGTGCAGCAAGAGAGATGAGTTCTGTGACCGCTCCAAGTCTTCCCTCTGTGATCTTTTCACCGAGCTCAGCTGCCAGAAGAGGTGATTCAGGTACAATGTTGATCTCCGAGAGCCAGCGTCGTACCAAGGCAAGCTTTTTCCTAGCCCAGAATCCAAGTTCGTTCGTGTCAGGGGCGTGTGGGTGAGCGAAGGCGGTCTTGCTTGGAGCATACCACATGTTGATCAGTCGCCATTTGATCGTGCTGGAGAAGCCTCGTGGCACCACTTCCTCGCGTGGACCATTCTGCGACCATAATTCCGGGTACATCGTTGATAGATCGTGGAAGAGACGCTCGTAGACGCCGCGCCACTGAGTCCCTCGCTTTCGTGAAGAGAAGGCGTACTTCAAGATGTACCACGAAATGAGGACGACGACCATCACAGGGCCGGTGACGACGAAATACCTG
>JAKLMF010000254.1:0-21334 GCA_022813555.1 Botryosphaeria agaves | reverse complement strand
TGGGGCCTTCTTTCTATGTTCACCGTTCTCCTCATTGTAGGGTTTCTGGCTATTCCGGGTCCTAGCAACGCTGGCGCTGTGTGGGCTTCCGGCGCCATGCTGCTCATCTTCAACTTCCTCTATGATTTCACGGTCGGTCCTGTATGCTACTGTCTGGTTGCTGAAATCTCATCGGTGCGTCTTCGCCAGAAGACCATCGTGTTGGCGCGGAATGCCTACAACATTGCTGGCATTATTAACTACATCCTTACGCCGCGTATGCTGAACCCGACGGGATGGGCCTGGCGAGGTTATGCCGGTTTTTTCTGGGCTGGCATCTGCTTCCTTTCCATTATCTGGACTTACTTCAGGCTACCGGAAACCAAGGGTAAAACCTATGCCGAAATGGATATATTGTTCGAGCGACGCGTCTCAGCCAGAAAGTTTGCCACTACTGCTGCTGGTGAGTTCACACGATCCTCGAGCACAGAAATGATGTATTGACAATGTCCCAGATCCTTTCCGTGGCGACACGCTCGAAGCTCGTCAGGGTTCCATCGTCAAGATCGTGTTGCAGGATTCTTCTGGATTTCAAGATGGTAAGGGTCACGTGAACATGATCGAGAAGATCGAGTCAAGAGCAAGCTTGTGACACGTGACACAGGATCTGGCCGACCAAAGGCGAAACGTGGTTAATTTAATTCTCAAAAGGTGTTGGCATATACGATGAAATCTACCATGCGCTTGGTCGTAACGCTCTATACTCATGTATATATACTTGTTCTCAAAAAGCATCCTATTTGCCCGCGTGCTGTCCTAATGCCTGAGGTCGTTGAGCCTAGCTGTAAGCGCGCATGACAGATCCAAAGCTAAGAGAAATCTGGCATGGACGATCGTTCCAGACATGGCCAACCAAGGATTGAATATCTCCCCGCAGCTCGGCACGCAACAACTTCTCCACCACAACACGCATCTGCATCCTAAACTTTCAGCCGGGGCAAGAACAGTGTTCCTACAGCTTGGTACCTCCCGTCATGGGCACGGTCGCAGTTCGCTCGCAGGGTTGCAGTTCGAAGAGGGGGATCTGGTTTTGAGTCGTGATACACGCACTCATTCGAGAGGAGACTCGTACGCTCGCTCCAATAAACCGCCACCATGGACGGCATCAAGCGCGTCGCTCAGGCTTGTGACGCCTGCAAGCTCCGCAAAGTCAAGTGCAACGGCCAACAGCGCTGTCAACAATGCAGTCACCTGGATCTTCGCTGCGTGTATCCGACGAAGCAGAAACAAAGAAGCTCGCTCAAACGAGGCCGGCTCATCTCGCAGTACAAGGAACAGACCAGCAGTGCTGCAAGATCTTCCAACGCACCTTTGAAGCTAGCTCCAGCGACGGGATCGCTAGGAGATCCTCCACCCATTATTCGGGCAGAGAGTGTTACAGGCGGCCTTGTATCACCCGTCGCTTCTAATCCCGACTCTTTCTTCTCAGCCGGCTCAGGCGATGTGTGGCTGAAGCGAGAACCCAGTAAGTTCAGCGACACTTCTTAGCTCTATGCAATCACTCCTCAGTTCTTGGTCAGTAGAGCGTACGCTGGTCATGGTGCTGTTATCACAAAACGCAGTGCCCAAAGCATTGTGCGTTAGAAGAAATGTTGAACAGATACAAGACTGTTGAAAGATTCTTCGACGCAGTATATGGCCTTGTAATCCTGGTCTGTTTCGCACGTTTCGTCGTTCAATCAACAAGCGGTCCTCGTGAGTTATGCTCATATCCAGTACAGGTTCGCCTTATGACACCTCCTTCTTTCATGATTTGATTCTGGACTACCGACACAACGTCTTTCCTTTCAATCCGATCATCCCTGAGCATGAGGTTGTGGAAAGCATCAATCTTATGCACGCCGACAGAGAGCGCTGCGCCTTCGTCTACGCCTACGGAGCCGTGACAATCAACCTCACAAAGACTGGACCGATGCATACTCCTGAAGTATCAAATCAAATCTCCTACCTAATCTCGAGATCAGCCGAGTTGCGCGGATCATTCATATCGGACCATGAGATCACCTGCAGATCGATAATGACCGCGATGTTTCTGCACAATTGCTTGATGTCGCTTCGCCGGTACGACTTGGCTTTCTTCTATATCAGAGAAGCGATCACGATGATCCTACTACTGCGGATAGATGATCCGGCGGTCATGTCGAAAGTCGATGTCTGCGAACGAGCGAGGAGGCAGAGACTGTACTGGGAATCTTGGATCCATGAGCGCTTTCTCGCCATCATCGACTACAGACAAGTTGTGCTAAGGCCTCTTGCCACCGGTCTACCAGAGTTTGATTCGAGTCTGCCTCCGGGTCTTCACGAAGGATTCAGTCAGATCATCGAACTCTTCACGCTGGTGGACGAACAGTTCATGCGGAATTGGTTACTGATGGCCACAGATCCGGCTTCCACTACCGTTACCGCGGCGTGGATCGAGGAGAAGCACAGTGAGCTGGAGGATAGGGATGCTGCGTCACCTACTTCCCTTCCCTCAAGCCATAGCATAACATGTTTGAGCGATATGCAACAGGCCGACTTGATCATCACTCGTCACTGGCTCCGGACACTGCTATGGCAGATGGCAATGTCAAAGTGTCTTTTGAGCTCGCACACGCAGAAAGAGTTCATGTCTCTACTGTTCCCCGTCCGTGTCTCCTCCCAGCTTCGCCACTTGATTACGTCCTTCTCGCGCGAGAACATCGAGGTCCATGGCTCTGGCATCTTACAAAAACTCTTCGAGATCACGGACACGATCGCGAACGTCATCATCCACGTTCCAGCTGCGCCCTTGGAAAACACCACCAACAGGGTTGAAGACTTCCTGTTCCTCATAGACTTTCTGTTCAGCTTTCCGCGCTTCGCCCCCAAGCTGATGCAGATCCTGAGGGAAAGGCTCGAGACCCTGCAGCAACTCTTCCCTTACACTGGCGGAGCCAGCGAGGGATCAGTGTCTCCTGGTGCAACCATGCCACCAGGTGGACAACAGGACATGCCACCATGGCCTGAGATGGCAGGAACGTCAATGCCGCAAGGGAATGGCTCATTACCTTGGCTTACACCCGATGCGGCCGTGGCAGATGGGATGGGAAGCAGGCCGGAGGACAGGTGGAGAAGGACGAAGAGAGCGCTAAGCGCTACTACCTATTCTTGACGACCGCTGCGAGGCAGGTCGTCGACTTTCGGGAGGATTTGGGGTTGCATTGTTTGGAGTTTGCTCTTGTACCTTGATCTATTTGCTCTTTTCTCGGGTTTCAACGGCCACACCCAGGTGTCAGTTCTAGCATCCTTAAGGCGTTATACGGATACCATCTAAAATCGGAGGCACAACCATGCAAAGGTGGTCAAACCGTGTTCTCAAAGGGGCGTACCGGCCACTGTGTGCTACAAGTAATACCAGGCATCTAATGAGTATTCATTCATACTTGATTGGAGCTGTACGCGAGACTCCTTGCCTGTAGCCGCTCTTCTATGTAGACCTCAAGTACTCGGGCTCGCGCCACGTCACGATAGCTCTACTCACACCTTTTTAGGTATTGTCTTACAGACTCGCCGATAATCGCACGCTGCATTACCTACAGACGCATTGTCCCTAGACGAGAAGTCCCCCTCGCTCAGCCTTTATATCCTAACCTCATGTTCTCCAACGCGAATGCCCACACCCGTCCAACCTCAACTGTTCTCCCCGATGTTTCACCCCGGTGTCTCAGGGTCCTGGCCTTCCAGTGTGATGCACGTAACCCGCCACATGCAGTTCTATCCTCCTCGCACATGCCTCTGCGTAAAAACTCCATGTCTGCTCACCACAGCCTCTCCAGGCCCCGGATCTTCTTGCCTTCACAACCGCTGTCTCCCACGGATGTATCACCTGCAACATCCGACGGTGCCGCTCCGTTGACATTCGAGAGGTCGAAGAGGTAGAAAGCGCGTTGGGAGCCGGTACTGCTCGTCTTGAATGGTGAGTACGAGGCCATACTGGCAAGGGCGCGGGGGCGAGAGGCCAATGGGACATAGAAGACGGCTGTGCAACTGCCCTACCGAGAGACAATGGAACCATACTGGACGTGCCGCCGGCGGATGCATGTGGGGAGTGATCAGGTAGCGGAAGGAAGGGGCTTTAGTGACAACCGCTAGGACACCAGCCAAGGTGTTCATCATTCAGCTCCTCCAAAAGATCAACTCATTTCGTCGCCGGTGCGAACGTTGGACGGCTCAACAACCTCGAGATGGCTCTTGTGTAGCCTGCTATCTCTCTCTGGAACCTCCCTTACACCTAGAGCAACCGTACATGCTACGCACAGCGATCATGGCTGCCCAATAGATACGAGACCTGTGCACCTGCGTATAACGGAAGGATGTCCCCAACTATCCTACTCTGCATCATTACACTCCGGCGCCGCTGTACACAAGCCACGGAGGTCGTGCTACCTTGAGAACCAGCCCCCGGAGCTTGCTCCAGCCCTCCCGCACGCAAACACTCTTCCGTCTCCGCTCGATATACGGGATCTTCCGTCCCACTTTTTGCGCCAGCAAGATCGACGGTGGATGCCCGCCCAGCCTCTCAATGGGGCACATACCCCGGAGCGGACGAAGTAAGGGGAAGCACTGGTGTCGGTGACGCCGTGGTACAGATGCAGATGTGCTAAACTCCGTACGTAAAATCCGGGAGGCATGATCCGGGTCACGGGTGGGCACATGTTTGCTCTTGAGAGATCTTCGGTGGTGCAAGCACTCCTACTAATAATACTACTACTTGTATCCAAGGCCTCCCGTAGGATTTTGTAGGATTTCTCCTTGGCGCACCTTTCCAATACCTAACCATAGTCTTCAGCGAACCCTCCCAAGACCACGCTTCCACACCATCCGCACACGATGCCTCAGACAACCCGCCAATGGCTCCTCCACCAAAAACCCACCTCCCTCCCCGTCCTCGACGGCCCGAACGCAACCTTCAAACTGACGACCACCGACCTGCCCGCACCAAAGAATGACCAAGTCCTCCTGAAACTCCTCTACCTCTCCAACGACCCCGCCATGCGCGGCTGGATCTCGCCCTCCACCGACCCGGAGCGCATGTACCTCCCGCCCGTCAACGAAGGCGCCGTCATGCGCTGTTTCGCGCTCGCCGAAGTCGTAGACTCAAACTCGGAGAAACTGCCCCAGGGCTCTCTGGTCACGGGCTCGTTCGGGTGGACCGAGTACGCTGTGGCGGACACGAAGGACTGCAACCCCGTGCAAGAGATTGAGGGGGTGTCGGTCACGCACTTCCTGGGCTCGTTCGGGCTCACGGGACTCACGGCGTACTTTGGGATTAAGCAGGTTGCCAGGGCGGGGCCGGAGGATGCGGTGGTGGTGAGCGGGGCGGCGGGCGCGACGGGGTCGATGGTTGTGCAGATTGCGAAGAAGATATTGGGGTGTAGGAGGGTGGTTGGGATTGCGGGGAGTGAGGAGAAGTGTAGGTGGGTTGAGGAGTTGGGTGCGGATGTTTGTCTGAATTATAAGAAGGAGGGGTTTGCGGAGGATTTGAAGGCGGCGACGGATGGGTTTGTGGAGGTGTATTTTGACAACGTGGGAGGTGAGATCCTGGATCTCATATTGACGCGCATGAAGAGGCATGGACGCGTGGTGGCGTGCGGTGCGATCTCGGAGTACAACTCTGAGTCTCGCGGGTTGAAGAACTACGCCCAGGTTATCATGAACAGGCTGGAAATCAAGGGTTTCATTGTCTTGGATTATATGAAGGACGCACCGGCCGCGATGCAGGAAATCATCAAGGCGGCGAAGGAAGGGAAAGTGCAAGTGAGCGAGAAGAACGAGACGGTGGTCGACACGAGCTTCGACAAGATACCTGAGACTTGGATGAAGTTGTTTAGTGGGGAGAACACTGGGAAATTGGTCACGAAGATTGTTTGAGTAGAACGGAGAGGGGAAGGAAGATGTGTACGCCCCGCATATGCAACCAAAATAAGTCTTCGGAAACACATTCTCAATGTTGCACATCTATAAGCAACTCAGCGGTTGCAATGAGGGAAATTCAAAGAAGCTTGTGAGTTCTGACGCCGGTCTTGTACTCGTACCTTAAGACTCTTCGTATGAATGGTGGCACGCGGCCACCTCATATTCCACCAGTCAAACATGCATATACCATCTGATCCACGCCTAGCCTCACTTTCTAGAACCTCACCAAGCGGATCCGAGGTACAAGTGCCCGCCCTTTACAGTGACTATGCGACTTACAAACGCTCACCCGTTCTAAGATTCTCAGAAGATCTGAGACAGCTGACAGTCAGAGGGAAGCCTATGGATAACGTAGCCAAGCTTTATAAACCCCATCATACCAGAACCGTGCCAGAACCAGCGACTTGGTTGATCGATAATGGGATCTAGGAGCTAATGAGGGAACACAGCAAGGCGCAGCGGCGGATGTACTACACGAAGTGAACTCATCGGACGAGGTTGACGTGTGCGGGAAGACTTATCCTGATCACCACAGGCGGTAAAGCGGCGCTTACACCATCGAAAACGCGGTCTCGAGATTATGTATTGGTTCCGCTTGGCGGTCGAGTGCCTTTTGTTACTCGAAAGCGAGAAAGTAACCACATCTCAATCGGCGAGTGTCATATCTCCGGACTGATGAAAAGAGAAGCGTTGCGGTCGACGATTGGAATGATACAACTGAGACCTTGATATTCGCTAATGGGAAGGTCCATCCATTTGCGCCGGATACGAGATGCAAGAAATTCAGACGAGACGAACCCTCCCGGGTCTACTGAATCCAGAAGATTACATACTGGCGCGGATATCAGCCGATGTCCACCGTTACGCCAGCACAACAAATCAGAGATACACAAATTAATAAAGTACTTGTAAAAATCCTTAAACACTCAGTCGTAAACACCTCCATCTCTCAAGCTTCCCTCCTCTCCACCGCAGTCTTCCTCACCGCCCTCGCCCGCCTCCAAACCTCCCGCGCGCTCACATGCGAAACATCCAGCACCGCCCTCGCCACATCCACCCTCGGCAACCCAGGCGGGAAAAGCATATACAGCTTACTCCTCAGCCCTTCATCCGGCTTGAACTTCTCATGAAACATCCTCCTCCCATCCAGCGCCAGCGCCTCAAACATCCCACGATACAGCCTCCTCGCCACACCCGGGCACGGCACGCCCTTAATCTCGCCCAGCTGTGGCAGCGCCTCAACGCCAAATGTCATATAGCTAGCGCCCTCGTCGCGCAGCAGGCCCATAGCCATCGTGGCGAGGAAGTCGGTGGTGTTGCGGGGCGCGGACGCGGCCGCGATGCAGGGCTCCAGCAGGGCGCCGCCCCTGGCGCCGAGGCGGATGAGGCCGGCGAAGCTGTTGGGCTGGCCGGAGGCGGCGTCGACGGTGTAGAGGTAGCGGGAGACGCCGGGGAGCGCGAAGGGGTCGATGATGGCGGAGTAGGACTCCGGCCGGTTGCGCTGGGATTGGGCGGCGCGCCAGGCGTTGTAGAGGGCGAGCAGCTGGGCTTGGAGGGCGAGGTCGATGCCGTCAGTCGCGGGGGAGTAGATGTGGAGTCGGACGCCCTCTTTGTGCAGTTTGCGGTTGATGCGGCAGATGGTCTTGCCGCCGGTCTCTTCGAGGATGGTGTTCGTTTGCGGGTTGAGTACCTGCTCGGTTGCGAACTCTACGCTCTTCCAGCGCTTTGTTCGCGCGTATGCGGCAAGTGATGGCCCGCATCCAACGACGGCTACTCGCCAGCCTTGCTTTTTGCAGGCTAGACGGAACGTCTCGAAGACGGGTCCCATTTGGTCTGTCGCGCATAATGGATCGCCGTACACGATTGCCACGCCGTTCGAGACCTTGAAACAGACTGCGGCGTCCTTGTCCTCCCGGATGTAGATGTGGTAGGTGGCATCGAGGAAAGATGAGTTGGTTCCACGCCCGTATCGAGCCATCAACGATTCGATGACCCCTGCGACTCCGTCATACCGGAGGTTGAAGACGTGCGGAGAGTTGACACCGTGAGGTGTTGTCTTCTTCGGTCGAGTAAGATAAGTGATCGTGGACGTTCGCCTTGCAAAAGCCTCACAGTGTTGTGGGACATACAGTCGTGCGGCGGCTGCAGCAGCAGCGTCGTGCTGTGGTAAACCGGCTCCGGTATGCTGGATTCTAGCCTGCAAAACCTGTTGATAAAGTAGTTGTGGAGCCTGCTCAATTGTTACGGCTGGACCGCTTTTTAACTTCTGTGGCTTCGGCTGCCAGTTCTTTGGTTTCGGTCCTCTCGCCTTTCTCTTCTTTGGAGCAACTTCCATCGTTTTGGTGGGCACGACATGCTGCACATCTTCATCGCTGCTATTTCTCAGAGTGACTGAGGATCCGCTGTGTGACACGGCAGAGCAAGAGGAAAAGAGCGCTGGTTCCGTTGTAAGAACTGCCTCCATCTCCGAGAGCGAGCCCGGGTTGGAAATGTGAGATTAGAGCGATAGCCTGATGAGGAAGAAGCAAAACTGCTAGACTCTTATATCTGTAGTGCGACTATTGATAGAAGCTGAGATTCAAGCGAAGCTGGAAAAACGAAACCCAGTACAAAGTAAGATCTGGTTGGAAGATACTCCTTTCCCATACGACATAGTATTCTCAGCTTACGAAATTCGTGATAATGAACGGAACACAGCCTGGAGGGCGGGCCTTACTTAACGGCCACATGTTCGCTTCCAACCCTGTTGGTAATACCTGCACGTCCACTCAGTCAGTGGCACTGCTCCCGTGAGGGGTTCGTAACATCAGCATTGTCAATTTCGCTCAGAGGGAAGTAGCGAACGCGCGGCAGGCGGTCAACAGGGGGGTTCGAAACAGCAGCAGCCAACAGGCTGCGACCAGATACATCCCACCGCCCTGTTTAGCCGCAGTGATGATGATGGGCAGTGCTGGAGCGCCCATGCATGGCACGGCCTGGTAACTACTGGCTACTGAACCTGCCAAACCCGTGTCTAGAACAGCGGATCTCTCCGTGCGAGGGTGAGCCAGTATGACCGGGGAAATGACATTTTGCTGCTCTACCACAGGCCAATTGCAACCCCAGCTCAGTCTGGGGCTAGACTGAGCCATGCATAAGAGTTGCTCTGCATAGTATAGCGCCCGCGTTGGAAAGCTTGTGAAGGCTTAGCTGAAAGCTTGACGTCGTCTGACGCGCTCGTCCTTGCGCAAGGCGATGCTCGTCTTGCGCTTACCGCTGTACTCGAGTAACGTGAAGTGAGTGAGTGCTTTGGAACATGAACCGCTTTTGGCTGTTGGCACTTGCTAGCCCTAGCTGAGTGTGTCATGATGTAAAGTTACGTATTCTGACACATTCTCCAGCCAAATTTGGCTACCCCGCCCTCGTTGGGCACGGCAAAACCTTGGCGTTCGAAAGGGGTTCATGTTCATAAGCACTCAGAGTGATAGCCGAGAACAGGGAGTGTTCATGTTGTGTTGTTATTCATAGATTGCTTGCTGCAATACTTGGAAGAGGCTGGGTTGCTGCGTCATGTTCTGAATCAGCAATCACGTGCCGACACTGCGACCCTTCGTCGTGAACCCAAGCATCACGCTAACTAGAGTTCCTGGACTTTGATCTTTATGAGCGTGCATATGTCTTCAGCAGCCGTGCCTAACAGTCGCAGCGGTCAGAGAATTCACATACGTCTATCAAATCAGCTGATGCCCGCTGAAATGCTTCATCTACCGCTTCATGTCCCTTCGCAGACTGGATCGACCTACATCCTTCAGACCCTCTCATAGATTGTACGCACACTAGTCGAGATGCAGCCCCGAGGTTGTTCGCTTGAGATAGTAGATCTTGAAGCATAGCATTGGCCACAGCCTTTATGGGGTTTTTCTAGACTCGAGAGAACGCAGAAAGATCCGGGCTTGAGGGGTGTGGGGGGAAGTGTTAGATATGGCACAATCAGACTCGGTGAACTTGTGTCGCTAAGCAGTCACTTTGGTTAGGCTGTCGTTCACGATCCTAAGCCCTAACTAAGAATTCGACTTTACTGGCGCTGTTGAGGCTGTGCTTCATCTCGCCTGCTTGGAAGACAGACTACAGCTAGGATGACCCCGATACTCCAGAAATCAATCGCACTGCGAATGCAAACTCATCGCCCAACCTACCAACGCATTCGCTGAACTTATCAGTATCAAGTGCAGCTGAGCGGAGCACCCTCGTTAGCAACGGACAGAGACGTGCGGGTGGCGACTCTTAAGTTTCGAGCACGCCCTTAATTTTATAGCGTCTGGGACCCTGCAAGAGGTCTTCCTTCCCCAGCACCGATGGTTTATCTAGAGCGACGATACTGTTCCATCAATAGATGTGGGCTTTCGTGTTCTCGACAATCTCCGCTTCGAAAACCCACTCATCCACTGATGCGATAACTGGGAGCGACCTGCTGCAGGCATGTGGAAGGCTAGCCAGAGTACCTTCAATGCCCTGTCACACTTTACAGATACAGCTCATTTTCCACGCAGGCAGTTAAACTTTCTATGCTCTCTGCTTGCGAGCCGTCCATGTGACGTGAAGAGAGGAGGTCTAAATTGACTTCAATGCACATCAATTGCGCGTAGTCATTCTTAGATCGCGGACATTCTGGCAATGTTTTCGAGTTCTGAGCATAACAAGAACAACGCCAGACGGATGTAGGATTTATTCGGTCGTCTCGTTGTCATGAGTAAATGCATGACATTGGACCAAGAGCATGCAGGCCGAGAAGACTAGGGCAAACATAGAATTTCGTCCGCAGGACTTTGCTATTTCCAGAGCTGGATTTCGTATTTCGCAGAACCAACACTGCTCGTATGCATGGAGCTCGTATCCAGTGCTTGGCTTACACGTGCCCTAGAAATAATGGTGAGTATTTATACAAAGTGTTCGCATAACATCCTTCAAACGTAACATTGAGTTCTCCAAAGTCTTAACCATTTCTCGGGATTCAAGATGCAACTCACATTCACGTCTCTTTCCATCTTTCTTGTAGCATTCCTCCTCTCCTGCCAGTCCGTCTCCGCAGCAGCCGGCTGGTGCAACACCGTCACCCACGCAAACCGCAACGCCCAAATCGGCGGTAACATCTATATCTTCCAGCTCACGATCCCCGCCTACAAACGCTCCAGCGGCTCCATCACAACCGACTGCAACTTGAACACTGGAGCTAAAGGAGATGCCGTCAAGACACTGCAGTACTCCTTGAACAACTGCTACACCCCTGACCCGAGACTGAAGGAGGACGGAGATTATGGAGACAAAACGAAGGCGGCGGTGAAGGCGGCGCAGAGGAAGGTTGGAGCGGATGTGGATGGGGTTTATGGGTCTCAGACAGCGGCTTTGATGAATTTCTATGGAGCTGGGTTCAATTATCCCACCGGGAAGTGCGTTCGTTATGGGGCTTCGACATAGGCAGTCTCCACCGTCATCGCACGCTGCATGATCAGTAACGCCTATGCTGGGTTTCGTCGTCGTTGATTGAGGGTGAATGACAGTTTAGTTGAGATCTTGTGGTTGAACTCTTGTCAAACTTAGATCGTGTATCCCAGACTTTTAGGGCCTGTGAGGCTGCACTCTGATTCTGACTACTAAGCTGATAGCAGTCCGAACAGCATCACCGTAGATGAAGTTGCTAATCGGGTTTGGATCTCTTGTCGTCAACGCACATCGTTTTCATGCATCACACAAGTAGGATGAATACTATTCTAGGTGCTGGGGAACTGCAGCCCTCCAAGTCTCCGAGACGTCAAGTATCTAGTTTCGTTAGGTTGCTCGGTCCAATCTAGAGGTCCGACATCATGTTGTAAGGCCGCACGGCTTGCGGAAAGGATTTCAAGAGCAGAACGGCCAAACTGGGCGATACAGTATGAGCCTGGTTTGTAAATTCGGTACTAAGACAGAAGGTTTCCGGTTAGGATAATGAGGACGATACCAAAACAGAAACGCTGAAGTCTAGCGCATTGCCATAACCCAAAGAGTATTGAGTTGAGATACAGTCTGCGTATCCGCCTATGCATTCAGTTCAAATTCTGAAGAATGGCTCACTGACCCAACATTGCCGAAATGTACATCGCGACCTTTGACCTAGTTACCCGCAACCTTACGTAGGGTACGATAATCCCTCAAAGAGTTTCCGAGCGAAATCCTTTGAAAAAACGTCAAGCCTATGGTCCAGACACGTCGGACTGTTTGTCTTGAGCATCGGACAGTTGCCGCTCTCGGACAAAGACTAAGGCTCTCTTGTGGTCAAAAGAGGATGGGGTGCTGAGATGCTGAGATCGGGTACCAAATTCACTACCAGCATAGCCTCGTCTGGCAATCATCATCAATTGCTCGGATCGCATATACACTATACACTGATCGTTTTGAACACCCTAAAATCACAACATGTCAGCCAAGTCACTAACACCACCCCTCACTCTCAAGGGATCACTTACCCAAACCCACTCCCCCCTGTCGCCATGACCGCCCCCGGAATCTGCGGATGCCAATGCCCCTCCTTAACCTGCTCCATATAATGCACAAACAGCAACTGCGGCGGCACATCCTTGACTCCCGCCGTATCCCTACTCTCCTCATCATCCAACTCCACCGCCAAATCCCACAGCGTGAGCGTATTATCCCCCGCGGCCACCAACACCACACTATCCTCAGTGGGATGCCACTCGACACTCGTAATCTGCTCTTTGTGGAAGTTGAAGCTCGCCACCGGCGACGGCTTCGACGCAACAGAACCGTTGGCGCCAGGCTTCCACTGCCTGAGATCCCAAACCGCCCACACCCCGTCCTCCGCCCCGCTCGCCAGCAAATGCGTCGTCTGCCGGCTCCAGCTCAGCACATTGACATCCGTCTCGCTGACCTGCACGCTGACCGCCGGCTTCCGGCTCTTGCTCCGCGCATCCCAGACCTTGACCGTGCCGTCGTCGCCCGCGGACGCGAAGACGTGCCGCTCGCTCGGCGACCACTGCAGCTCCTCGACCGTGCCGCGGTGCCCCGTGAAGGGCGTGGTGTCGGTGACGAAGCCGCCGCCGTCGCTGCGCGTCGTCAGGAAGATGTTGCCGCGCGTGTCGCCGGTGGCGAGTTTGCCGGCGGGGAAGTGGGGGGACCAGTCGAGGGCGTAGCCTTCGGTAACTTTGTGCGCGCGGATCGTGCAGACGGGCTTGTGTTGGGCGGGGGAGATGGTGGTGCCGGGCGTGTCGAAGGAGGTTAGGTGAGGGGTTATGTCGTGAATTAGGACTTGGCCGTTTTCCATCATTGAGGCGGCGAGGGTTGTGGGGGGTTTGGCGGAGGTGGCTTGGGGGGACTGGTGGGCGCGGATGCGGTTTGTGCAGGATGTTAGGGGAATTGACTTGGTTTCTAGTATGGGGTCTGCGTTCTCGTCCTCGTCATCTTCTTCGTCCGAGTCTTCCTCGTGCTCTCTATCCATCCGACTTAGACCACTCATCTTCATGACTAGTAACTGGTTCTCCTTGTCCCGGCCGGCTGCGGCTTGCGTGCCAGCTACGGCGTATACTGTCGCTGGGTAGGATTTACGGTCGTCTCCTAGATTGTCGCGAACGATGTCGCAGGACAAACAAGGCCACGGCGCTTCTAGTGTATGTAGCATCTCGTATGTAGAAAGATCGGGGGCTAATGTCTCGCCTGCTGAGAGTTTATGCCGGCCGGGTATGAAAGTATCTTGGTCCACATCCATTGCGCCTGGAACGCTGTAAGCCTAGAGTTTGACACTATCGTCTTGGTGACGCTTACAGACCCTCGCGCTCTTCTGCCTCTCTCTCCTCGTCAGGCCGTCCATCTACGCCAGCTTCGAATATCTCATCCTCGCTCTCGAACTCGTCCTCGAACTCATCTTCAAAGTCTCCCGCTGGGTCACCATCCTCATGTTGTATCGGCCTGTCCCCGGACTTGAGGGTGTCCAGCTCTTCATCACCCCGCTCTACCGGTCGTTTACTCATATCTGCTGGTGAATTATGGTGAAGTGGTAGATAGGCCGATGATGGTGAATGTGGAACTTTTTTGCATGAGCGATCAATCGATAAGATGCATCGAGGCGATAAGATCAATCTGATAAGTGACTTCGACGTTCCCCTCCACTTGTTGTCGTCCCATCCCACATCCCTGGCCATCCGTGCACGACTCGTAAATACACCACCACACACCAACACTGTCTCATTGCGCCGAGAAACTTGGTGTACCACCTCCGTTCTCGCGTGGCATGGGCCCAGCCCGCACTCACTCCGCCGAACCGTTTCGACGAGTCACCAGAGCCTGTTTCTAGCACATCAGACAGGGGGCGTACTCGGCGGCTAACCAATCCTGAACTCCCATCTCGAGTCGCACTGTTCTGTCTGGCCTTCTCCCCATTCCCGTAGGTGAACAGTACGCTGTTGAAAGCATTGGCTTCCCCAAAGTCTGGTATACTCGCTATCGATTGTATAATAACCACATACCTCGTAGCCATGGACATCCACGCGGACCCAATGGCCGCTCACGCGCAAGGCGCATACCATGTCAACGGCATGCGGCAAGACGACGGGCACACGCACAACTCGTCAGGCCAACCTCCCTTAGACATGTACAATCACGGCTACAGCAACGGCCAAGCGCACGAAAGACCGCACACATCCTACTCGGACACCGGCTTCTCTAGAGCCTACGCATCACAGCCAGCAGACGCCCATCCAACCTACCAAGCCATCTCCCCACCCACAGAAACCACAACTCCGCCATTGTATGGCTATCAGCCCCCTAAACAGACTTCGAGACCGGGTTCAGGCATGGCGGGTCAGATACAACGAGAAACGCCACCGTACGAAAGGCAGCAAGCATACCAAGACCAGAATTACAGGCCTGCGCAGCAACAGCAAGTGCAACAGCAACAACAGCAACCCGATCCCGCAGCAAAGAACACAAGCGTGGTCATCAAGGTCGGGATGGTAGGAGACGCGCAGATAGGCAAGACGAGTCTGATGGTCAAGTACGTAGAAGGCAGCTGGGACGAAGACTACATCCAAACCCTAGGTATGGCGCACTCCCTCTCCACCACCCACACCCCGAAGTCCCCGCGACTGATCCTCCCCTCTAAGGCGTGAACTTCATGGAAAAAACCATCTCGATCCGCAACACCGAAATCACCTTCAGCATCTGGGATCTCGGCGGCCAGCGCGAGTTCGTCAACATGCTCCCCCTCGTCTGCAACGATGCGGTCGCCATCCTCTTCATGTTCGACCTGACGCGCAAGAGCACGCTCAACAGCATCAAGGAGTGGTACCGGCAGGGCCGTGGCTTCAACAAGACCGCCATCCCCTTCCTCGTCGGCACCAAGTACGATCATTTTGTCAACTTCCCGAAGGAGGAGCAGGAGGAGATTTCGAACCAGGCGAAGCGGTTTGCGAGGGCGATGAAGGCGAGCTTGATCTTTTCGAGTACGAGTCATAGTATTAATGTGCAGAAGGTGAGTCGTGGAGAATTTTGGCGGGGGGGTGTACGGTACTGCGTGACAGATACTGACGAGGCGGAATTACAGATCTTCAAAATCGTGCTGTCGAAGGCGTTCGACCTGCGATGTACCATCCCAGAGATAGAGCACGTCGGCGAGCCGCTGCTGCTCTACCAGTCTGTGGGTTGAGTAGGCTCCCTCCCTTTTTGTGCGCATCGTAAGGATGAGGTCAATGTCTTCATGAAGCATGGAAAACCATGATTCGGATGTCTTTACTAGTACGTTCTTGGAGTCAAAGCTGGCAACATTGGAGGGCGAAGGCTGGAGCAGCTTCGCTCGTGTCATCAACAGTGATAGGCGCCATACACAGGCGTCTGGAAGAGGAAAGCAGACTCCTTTTCGCAGCGAATGTAAACTAGAGATATTGGAGAGAGGTGTCATTTGTGCGAATCTGAGCTTGTCAACAGTATCCCATTAGGCCGTTTGTTGGCTTTTGGTGCCCTTCATATATACATCGTGAAGCGTTCATCGAGTCGACTTACCCAAACCCCTTCTCTGACCGAATACTATCCAGCTCGGTCTCATTACATTTATTACAAACGTCCCAAAGCAGGCGCACCCCACTACGCCGCAGTCCCACACCTCGAACAAACAAGCCCGTACCCCTCACCCCCCCTCGCCCTCGCCTTAAATACCGTCCCCCCACAATTCTGACACCTAATCTCCCCCTGCTCATCCGCTCTCCCCTTCACACCACCCACCGCCTTTCCCTTGCCCTCCTCCACCTCCTGCCTGCCCTCCCCCTCACTCTGCCCATCCATACTACTCTCCTCACTACTCAGCTGACTCACAACACTATACCGACTCTGCACCCTCGGCCTTGGCGGCTCCAGCAACCCTCCCACCGCCCCCTGCGCCCCATCGCTCTGATGCGCCAGCGAACCCTGCCACGCCTCCTTGTTCCAGAACATCCAGCTCTGCCCACCCTGCAGCCACAGCGGGTTCTCCGTCCGGCCCAGACCCACCACCTTATCCGGCGAACTCGCCTGACTCTTCGCCTTCTCCGGGCTCGGGGGGCTGGTGTTGATGCTCGGCAGCCCCACCGCCGCCGCCGCATCGTCCGCGCCATACAGATTCGGGGTCGCGGCGTTCGCGTTCGCGTTCGAATCGAAGCGCGCGCGGGACGAGCTGACAGACACCTGGCTAATACTCTTCCTGGGGCTCAAGCTCCTCGTGTTCTTCAACCCCGCCGCCGCGGCGTCGAAGCTGTGCGTGCTGGCGATGCCCTGGCGCCAGCTGAGGATGCGGTCCTGCGGCGGCTGGGTGGCGTTGGAGTCGCTGCGGCGCACCGAGCTGGCGCTGTGGCGCGTCGTGATGGAGGGGTTGCGGCGGAGTCGTGCGCCTGCGCCGCCGGGTTTGCGCGAGGAGAAGACGGAGGAGGTTTCCCAGGGCTCGGCGCTGGTGCGGAGGCGCTTGGTGTAGGCGCAGTCTTGGCGGAAGACTTTGATGCTGCCGGTGTAATCGGCGGTGACGATGATGTTGCCGTGCGGGTGGGCGGAGCGCGCGATGTAAGCTGGGGAGGAGGAGGCGCGTTTGAAGGTGGTGTCGGGGGCGGCGGGGGTGGCTTGGATGCTGCTCGTTTCGGGGTCGGCGGGTTTGGAGGAGGCGATAGATTCGGCGCGGCTGATGAGGGTGACGGGGGGTGGGTTACAGAGGTCGTAGACAGGGTCTTCGGAGGCGCTTAGGAGTTGGCGCGTTTTTGTTGGTGCGACTAGTGCTTTGGTGGTGATTGAGGTATGAGCTTCGAACATCTCCATTGGCCGTTGGTTCCGCTTTTCACCCTCCGCTGGAGAGGTAGACCAGATGTACGCTTTGCGATCCTCGCTACCGCAGATAACGTAGCGTCCATCGTCGCTGAAAGTGGCTCGGATTTGACTGCCATCATTCTGGTGGCCTTTGAGTTTGATTTCCATGCTCTTGTCTCGATAGTTGTACAGACGTATCCGCGAGTCATTGCTTGAAATCAATATCTTGATCTCACCATTGACATCTTCCGGCGGAGTATTGACCACCTCTATACCTGTGATCTTACTCCCCTTCGCATTCTTGCCGTGAGTCGACCTGACATGGATCTGTGTCTGGTATTTCAATCCTTCAGTCTCATAAAACGAGCACGTGCCGTTCAGAGTGCCAGCAATCGCAGTCTTCCCATCTGGTCGGAATGCTACAGCGGTGATCATGTCCGGCAACTGTTGCCAGAATGCGACACTCTTGTCCGGTATACTCCAAAGACGAAGCTTGGCATCGAGCGAACCAGCCAAAAAGAATCGATCATCTCGCGGATGAAACTGAATAGAGGGGACGAAGTCAGAGTGCTTGAAGGTGCAAAGGCACTCAGGCCTGCTTATGTGCCATAATCGCACTGTCTTGTCCATTGAAGAAGAGAGTAGGAAGTTGTTCTAGGATCGATCAGCAAAGCAAGTGTGTCGCAAGCAACACGAAGCTTACCTTACTCCAACTCAGATCTAGAACCGTCGCCGTGTGGCCCTCGTATTCCCTGTAGGGGTTTCTCTGGAACACAGGCGCACTAAGATGAGTAGCTTGGCCTTCCGCTGCGCCATTTGCAACCTCCTCTTCTCTCTCATGGACACGTCGCTCTTCCGGCGTGGATATAACAGCCCAGACTCGAACCATCTTGTCCTGTCCACCGGCTGCTAGGTACTTCCCGTCCTTGTTGAACTCCAAGGCCCATATCGGATCATGCTTGTGTGCCGAAGATGCAGTTGAACCCGCATCACTGACGTTTGGCGAATGCTTATGACTGATTGGGGGGCGCCTGGTGCGCAACTCCTGCGCTAGGAATACGCGGTTGAACTCTTTCTCTTTCTTATAGCGTGAGCGGACTTTGATATAGCCAGGAGGCTGCGGATACCGAGGGTTGAAGCCGAAGTTGTCTACAGAATGGGAGAACAGTTGCGCGTCCATTCCCTCCGGTCTGTAGTCTCCCGGCTCGGATTCAGCGTCGTGGTCTCCATCGAAGACGACCTTCTTCTTGCTGCTGCCGATAAATCGACTAAGAAAGCCCTTCCTGCAAGACGACATTTGGTCAGCCCAGTCGCTCCGCGCATAGAACTACAGCCACAGGTGTGTTCGTTTGGCCGGTTGTGAGGCCATTCATCACACATGCTGACTAGCCAGCTCTAAACGTCCTTGCGAGATCTCACTTTTTATCTTTGGATGCGCCGCCGCTGTTATCTCCTCGCACACTTTCCAGCGGATGCTTTGGATCATTGGTGCCGTCTCCAGACGAAACTGCATGTTGGCCGACCGCATGATCTGTTGGCGATCGTGGTTTCTGAGGGATATAGGCTGTACTTGTACGTTTGAGTATTTGCTGTGTGCCGCGCATGTCAGCTTGATCGCAGACGACCTTCTTCAAAACACAGCTTGGCAGAGTCCATACCTGAGATAAGGGGTCTACAGGCGCTTGTGCCTCGCCTTTGGAGTCCATACTGCCATCCTGAGCCGGCTGGCGCGCTGGACGAGAGGTTGCGGTCCTGGGGGGAGGCCGTAGCTTTGTCGGAGATATCTTTCCATTCGGTACGGGAGTTGCTGTGTCACGGATAGTCAGGAACGGTTGCGTAGTAGTGGTTTATGGGCGATCGTAGAGGGCGGCCAGACCTTGGTCCAAGGAAGCTGCCGAAGCCGCCCTTGGTGACGCTACACTCGTCCCCGCTGCGGCACCGTCATCGTGAACCGGCGATGAAAAGCTTGACACACTTGATGCCTCCAACTCTCTGCTTCGACCGTCCGTCACCCGGATCCTGGGCACAGCCTCAGCCATGACCGTCGGGGCTGCATTGGGGATGTATGCGCGTATAGTTCTAGAAGTGGGCATCCATGGTGTTGTGGACACGCGACACGGTCGTTCTTCGGTGACACGAGAAAGAGCAGGCCTGAAGAATGACGTTCAGGAATAGCGGTTAGCAAGATTGTGTTAAAGCTGTCCAAGAAGGATGATTCGGAGTCGGTATACGTTGTGGTTGGTGTGTGGATGCTCAGAGTAAGCTGGGCCATGCGAAACCAACTGGCGACGTCACTCGTATCATTTTCACCTACGTGTCAGCGCGTTTCTAGGAAAGGAGCGTAGCATAGGTAGCTACTCTCCACTGCACTGGCGCGCACCGGTTGAACGGTTTGTGCGGTCGGAACAATTTCAAATTGATTGTAAACTAGTTTATTGCATTACGCTGCTGTCTATGCTACCTAGTGCGCCCAAACGTGCAAACCACTCCAGTCCGATCCCTTCCCATTGAACGCCCCAAAATGATGAGAAGCGAGAAACGCAACGGAATCTCCTAGCCCGAAGCTCAAATGTATCCCAAGCCGATGCATGACGAAGTACTTGTAAAGGAAATGTGACTGCTAAGCCAGCTCTATGCAGTATTTTCGCGCAGGGGATATCACAGACAACAGAGAAAACACAATCCAACGCTCAGAAGTCCTCATCGAAGGCGAAGTCACCGCTCATCGTCGGCGCCACTGCGGGTGCTCCATTGGACTCGGACTTCTCGTGCTTCTTCGTGCTGGCCATCACACCAGCCTTCTGGTAGTCACCGACGCGCTTCTCGAAGAAGTTTGTCTTGCCCGCCAGCGAGATGTTCTCCATGAAGTCAAAAGGATTCGTCGCGTTGTAGATCTTGTTCTGGCCAAGCGCCAGAAGCAGACGGTCAGCCACAAACTCGATGTACTGGCACATGAGGTCGGCGTTCATGCCGAGCAGCTTCACTGGCAGCGCCTCTGTGAGGAACTCCTGTTCCATTGTGACTGCCTCGGTAATGATCTGCTCGACTAGCTCCTTGCTTGGCTTCGTCCTGATGTGCGAGAACAGGAGGCAGGCGAAGTCGGTATGCATGCCCTCGTCGCGAGAGATTAGCTCGTTGGAAAAGGTGAGACCTGGCATCAGGCCACGCTTCTTGAGCCAGAAGATTGCGGCGAACGAGCCGCTGAAGAAGATGCCCTCAACCGCGGCGAATGCGATGAGGCGGGAGGCGAATGTGGAGTTCTTATCGGAGATCCATCGGAGAGCCCAATCAGCCTTCTTACGGATGCAAGGGACTATGTCCGTCAGCATTGAATGTCAAAGCTTTCTTGCGATTGTACTTACTGTTGTCAATGGCGTTGAATAGGTAGTTGCGCTGCTTAGGCTCGCTTATGTATGTGTCAATCAACAGCGAGTATGTCTCGGAGTGGATGTTCTCCATCATGATCTGAAAGCCGTAGAAGCAGCGTGCTTCCGGTATCTGAACCTCTCCGCTGAATCGCTCCACCAAGTTCTCGTTGACGATTCCATCTGAAGCGGCGAAGAAAGCGAGGATGTGGGAGACGAAAAAGCGCTCGTCGTCGTTTAGGCGTTTGTTCCAGTCGTGGATGTCTTTGGACAGGTCAATCTCTTCGGCGGTCCAGAAGGAAGCTTCAGCCTTCTTGTACATCTGCCATATCTGCATGCAAGTCATATTAGCCCCAGCCTCAGATGCAACCACTTTACGCGTCAAGCGACGCGTCGACGCAACCAAAGACATCTACCTACCTCGTGGTACTTGATTGGGAACAGCACGAAGCGCCCAGGATTTTCCTGTAGCAATGGCTCGTGGGCCTCCTCTGGTTTGATAGTAGCGGCTACGGCCGGCTTGGCCTCTTGCGGCCCGTCATCTGGAAGCTCAGGTATGCCGACAATGGGCACGGCGACCTCGCAGTTCTCCTTATCGGCAACGGAGAAGTCCAGCTTCTTGGCAGGCGAGTCTCCCATCTTGAGGTTCTCGAGTCCGGCTGCAGCCTGTATTTCGGTGCGTGTCAGTATACGCGCAGGCCTAGTAG